>CM063516.1:4085157-4265157 GCA_032199755.1 Ambrosia artemisiifolia | reverse complement strand
AGTGAATAAAGGCGAACTTGGAATATAGAATTTAAAATACATGTAAAAGTAAAAATCACGCGATGTAACAACTTGGGCTATGAAGCCAAGCTTGAACTATGGGAAGAAGAGCTGAATGAGCAAGAGAGACTTGAGCAACAACAAATCCAAAATGCTGAAGAAGACAAAAGACAACAGCTGATGAATTGGATTGTGAAAAACAGCAAAACCAAGAAGAACTCTCTTAGAGACCTATCATCCTCAGAACTTGAATATAGGGTAAGATTGATTCAAGAAAGACAAGTTTCTTAGAAAGAAAAGAAGATGAAAAGGGCTCAAATGATTGAAGAATTGGCAGCAAATGACTATGATTCAAAGACACAGCTATCAAGATGGAAAGAAGCTGATCTGAATGAAACATACAAAAGATTCAAGTCCTTGCAGAAGACCGATACTGAGAAATTCAAGCTTTCAGAAGTTTCTTAAACTTCTGATCCTGCAAGAAGGCAACTTTCCAAAACTGCTGCCAAGAAACAAAAGATTTCGGAGGAACAAGTAAAGACTGACTTCAAGATGGTCCTTCTAGAAGGCAACACTATTGTTGAAGAAGACTTTACATGGGAAGAGAAACCTCTGATTATACAAGATAGGGATCCATCTACCTTTGCTTACCAACTGAAATAAACCATCATAGATCAAAAACAAACCAAGGTGATCACTGAACATCACATTCCCTTCCAAGTGATACCCCTGGTGTTGTACAAGTTGAACACAGAAGAAGATCCAACCTGATTATTGCTGAAGTAGAAGATCAACCAAAATCAGTCATGTCTACAAGCCAACAAATCATACCTTACAAGATGGATTTTGACAAGTCTAAATCCAAGATTGTGAAATGGTCCTTCACCCACAAGTCAAATGCTATATGCCTAGAAAGAGAAGATATGTCATTCAAAGTGCTGAAACACAAGAGTGGGCTGAACAACCTTTCAACTGAAGATCTACTTGTTGTTCAGTACCTAGAACCAGAGAAGGGACCATTCCTCACAAGTCAACAAGTCAGGGAACTCAAAATGTCTATGGCAAAGAAATATGGAGGATCCTTGACAGCAGAAAAGAAAGAGGATTTAAATAAAGATGAGTAAATTACCAAAACCGACCCTGTGGTTTGGGTTAATATGCCACTTCAGTCCAAACTTTTAAAAATTGCTTGAACAGTCCCTGACTTTTGAGAAAATAGGACAAACAGTCCAAGGACTTAACCCAGTTAACTTTTTGACGTTAAGTCAGGGGTAATTTGGTCAAGTCACTTAAAAAATTATCTCCCTCCCCATTGTCTTCTTCCCTAATCAGACCCACCATCATCTTCACCTTTCACCACCCACCACCATCTTCACCTTTCACTACCAACACCACTACCCACCATCTCCTCCACCTTTCACCACCACCATCATAAGCCTTTCAACTAGACATATCTCATTCATCATATTCACAGATCTACTAGAGACATCAGTCTATTCAATTTTTCGCCAACAAAATTAAACAAAAAACACACATACATCATATCTAAACAATATAAACACAAATCAGATCCATCAAACATCATACAAAACTACAGATCTAAACAAATCACATATAACAAAAGTAATTAAAATCTCGCAACAAATCGATAAAAAAAAATAACAAAAATTTAATAAATCAACAAATTAAACGCAAATATAATTGTAACAAAATTCACAGACACCAGATCTATAAAAACACGTTACACAAATAAAATAAAATAAAATAAAAGTTAAGGTCTTCGAACCTACCAATAAGAAAGATCTCGCATCAACGGGCGAAAAAGCGTATCAGATCGGGATTATTATTATTATTATTATCGATCGAAAAACAAGGATCGGAGGTGGAGACGATGAGGTAGGATATAGAGGGGGGAGTTTGCAGGCGATTAGTCGATAAGGCTTATGGTGGTGGGTCAGGTTGAAAGGCTTATGATGGTAGTGGTGAAAGGTGGGGGACATAGTGGGTAGTGGTGGTGGTGGTGGTGGTGGTGAAAGGTGAAGATGGTGGTAGGTGGTGGGTCTGATTAGGGAAGAAGACAATTTTTTAAGTGACTTGACCAAATTGCCTCTATCTTAACGTCAGAAAGTTAACTGGGTTAAGTCCTTGGACTGTTTTGGCCTATTTTCTCAAAAGTCAAGGACTGTTCAAGCAATTTTTAAAAGTTTGGACTGGAGTGCCATATTGGCGCAAACCACAGGGACAGTTTTGGTAATTTACTCAATAAAGATTAGATAAGGTTTTGGATTCATCAATCCAGGGGAGATTGTTGGGTCAAAGAGGATTGATAAGCATTTGAACCTTAGTCTAATATCCTCTCTGCAAATTTTGGTTAATTATAGAAAATGCTGAAGAAGAAAAGACAAGTACTGATGAAGACTGAAGCTGAGACAAAGTGCTAAAGAGTAAAGTTCTGAAGATGAACCAGACAAACAACTGAAGAACAACTTTTGAAGGATTGCTCATCAGCAGTTCCAGTAGAAGCTTCCCACCGCCCTAATCTTTAGCAATTTCATAATATATTTGTATTTGTTATATATTTTGTACAAGTACGAATGCTAGAGCCTGTTGTAGTATTATACTATTAATCTTATGCTTCATATGTACGTTTTGTAGTCTATAAATAGAAGGGTTCATACTTTCTAGTCAACACACGAATATACTGATTTTAAATCAGAAATCTATTATCTATTATGTGAGAACCATTTGAGTATTCACAACTGTTTTATCATTAACTGTTTTGATTCTCATATACACTTATTGCACTTTAGTTTATCATTTGAGGGGTAGCATTTACTGATCATAAAAATGAACGGTTAACTTAGAACAATTATTATTCCGCTGCATATTTACTTTGATAAATTAATTGTTCAAAAAGAAACTGTGTTATTTAGGTCCCTTCACAAGGTCTGTGATAAAAATGTTGATTTTTTATTCAAAATTTAATATGTGTTAGCCTGTTCCTGGTTTTGTTCATGAATGTTTGTTTGTGTTCGTATACATTCATTTGTATTTATTTGCTTTCGTTTTTTTCGATACCTAAATTTAACAAATAAACACAAAACGAACACGAACATAAAATCTCGTTCAATAAGTGTTCATGAACAGTTCGTGAACACGTTATTTCCTTAACAAACAAACACAAAAAGGAAATCTCGTTGGGTAAGTGTTCATGAACACATTATTTCCTTAAAAACGAACACGAACAAGGTCTTGTTCGTGTTCATTTGGTTCGTTTACAGCCCTGCATGTCATAAAAGTAATAAAAAGGTAATCACCACCTCACTAATGAACAAATTATCAATGACACTAGTTACATAGAGTGAAGAACTATTTAGAGAGCTAAGAGCATTCACAGTAGATTCTTCATAAATATGTGGGTGAGTCCTCCATAATTTGTTAAGTGATTTTGAGTGGTTGTAAGTGGAGGGGAGAGAAAATATTACTGTTCATCCGTAAATTTTTAGGAGCCGCTGTTCATCCTCCATAATTTTTTAATACTTTTGAAAGTGGTTTTAAGTAGAGGAGAGAGAAAAGTTAATGATAAAAGTATAGAAAAAATATTATTTAATAAAAAAAGAGAGAGAAGTATAATGATTTTTAGTGTAATTATAAAGATAAAGATGAAATCGGCTAGTGTGAATGCTCTAGGAAAAGAGTACATTAAGAGCATTCACAACCCATCCATCAAATCTCATTCATCAAATTACACTAAAAATCACTACTTCACCCTTAAATCTTCTCTCTCCTAATTAAAGTAATCATACTTTTATCATTACTTTTTCTCTCTCCTCACTCACAACTACTTACAAAAATATTAAAATATATATAGGGGTGAACAGTGGCTTTTCATATTTATGGTGAAACAGTGCTTCCATCAAATATTTTCTCTCTCCTCTACTTACAACCACTTACACTCACCCCATATAATTTGGTGGACACACTCACATCCATTTGGTGGATGGGATGTGAGTGCTCGTGGATTTACAATCACCACCTGAATCACTATATATTATATGTTTATGTGGTTGTACTTCTATCTAATATATTTTTTATTACTCGATACTCATCAATCATCACAGTTCAGAAAGTCAAGCTAAAACTTTACTGTACGCTTTCTTACAAAAACTTTTTATAAAATTTGCACATACTCACTCTAGGTTCCCAAGCATACCCAAATAACACTTGCAGCAAATGAGTTGAATACCTCTATTGCATCACAATATGTTTCCCTCACAAACCATTGCATCAACCAAAGATTATAAAAGAAGACTCCACAAAACATATAGACGCATACCAGTCGTTGCCACAAATCTACCACCAAATAACTATATCAGACGTGCACAAAGTCGTTAAAGAGATCCATAGTTGATGCTATCGCCAGTCCAACCATCCAAGAGAAAAAGGACTTAAGGAGACTAACCAAACAGCCATAGCTTACCTTCTTGGGCAGCGGGTGGGAAACACCTACTGCCTACACTCAGATATTCGACCTTCGAGCATATATTTACCAAATTAATTAGATAATAATAATAACAAACACAACTAAGTTAAGTAGGGTTGTCCATGTGAAAAGATTTTCTTAGAATACATTTTTACTCTAGATAATAAATAAAATCCCCAGGACAGAATGAGACCGCCATACATATCCCCTGTTTCTTTCCTACTTTCCTCATACAAAATGTCCATCAAACTGAGAAGACATCGGGTGGGAATTGGGGCACAAAACCAAATGACAGAAAAAGGCAGAAGTAGTTATAAGGGAGGCGCGTGCAAGACGGGGGTCTAAGAAGGAGCAGATGGCTCGGGTTTAACATCAGGTTGGTGATTAGGGTAGATTAGTGAAGCAAGTGAAATGGGCATGATACATAATGCTTTTGACTGCAGGAATTGCATGGCTGCCCCAACGTCCTCTTCCATCAGCTTCGCTACTTCACGTTCTGTGTCGTCGTTTGACCAATTCTCCCATGCTGCCTGGCCCTGCTGCTGATTATTATATCCGTTTTCACTCCCGTCCCCCTATCATACATCAACCAATATCAACTATACATACTTTACCACAATGGTAATTATTATTATAATAGCCTCCCGATTCCAACTGACATTTTAAAACCAGTTGGCTAACATAGCAGTTTAAGTGCTTTTTTCTTATTTAAATTTTGTTATGAAAAAAAAAAAAAAAAAAAAAAACAGTTGAATTTACAGATTAACTAATAAGGTTTAAGGACCTGTTTGTAAAATAGCCAAAACTTGAAGTTTGTTAATGGTTTTACCTTTTACGCGAACTCCATTTCCAAACTCAAAATCAGGACCCATTTTTTACTTTATACATTCAATTGAGGACCATAAAAAAGAAAATGGTAGATCAAAACCCTAATTGTACTTTTAATGGGTAAATTTTTTATACAAAAATCAGGGTTTGAGGTTGTTATTATGACCCTCAAGTTTGGACATGTTATTGTGACCCATGTTCGCTAAATCAGCAACGCTGATGGGATAAAGAAGAAACTGAATTGTCTGAAACGAAATGACCTTAAAGTGGGCTGTATTTTGTGCATTTAAGCCTTTTTAGATATTTGAAGCATCATTAAACTGAGTCTCAAGTAAAATGTAGCAATTTTCATAAGATGAAGCATGAGTAAGTTTTGTGTATGTTACCTCAACAGATTGCAACGGGACATCAGATACGAGTTGTGCCACTGCACCAGCTCCACCAAGCCTACTCATGCTAAGAACCTGCCAAGTCAGTCTATGAAATTACAAACTACCAAGTAGAAGAATCTTTAAAGTTAAAAGACAGGAACATATGAAATGGAATGCAAAATTATAGAATAATGCATGCACAAAACAAACACACGCAAAAGTAGAGTCTATAAGCCTAACTATTATATCTTCTATTTCCCAAAATTACTCAGATATCTGACAGTTTACATAGTGATGGTATTAGTCTTGAATGGTAATTTATTACCTTAACCTGGAGCCGTAAGAACTTCACATAATCCAGAATCTCATCAAGCATAGCAGCCTTATCAGTCTGTAGAAGAGAAGCATTAGCGAAATTGAGAAAAAACAGCCAAGCATAAAAACAGAATGGATTTTCACACAACTAAGAAGATGATAGAGATGCCGACTTCAACTCATTTCCGATGAACGATCAGATTAGGATTGTGGTTTATGTTGAACGGGAACACTAAAAAAAAGCTAAAAGGGGACAGTCATATGAATTGAAAGTCGCACAAAAGTATATGCTTAACGTATCGTCGCATACAACCTCCTTAATTGTTTTACTACAAGATTTATATTACTACTGTATTCAAAACCATAATTTTCATGTTATGTATATTAGAAATCTCTTTGATGATCGAAAAAGTATTTGCGGGTAGTCAACTCAACTTTACCATTGCCCCTCCAGATGCACACAAACATTGATTCAATCCTCTATGAAAACATGTCACTCTGGACTTTACCTTGTTGCAACTGGGGACAAGCTCCTGCAAAGCCCTCATTCTTTCTGCAATCCTTTCTCGGCGTAGCTGCAAATTAGATTCACACCCCATTTAATGCCAAAACACACAGACATCAACCACCTTCACATTGTAATACACATACATACATAATATAAACACACATATAACGCTGGTTGATTGTCTTACACGCTCAGCAATGCTATGAGGATCTGTAGCCTGTCCACGTCGAGCTCGTACCCTAGGGCGAATAGTAGGCGGATGCGGCACTGTCACGGCTGTACTACTAGTTGGTTGCCCTTGAAACCCCTATCATTTCAACAAATTAGATTCACAAGCTATTTATACAAGGATGCATAACATGAAGAAAACATTCAAATGAAATTAACACTCTCAAAAGGAACTACAAATATATCACACATACATAATATCATAGACCCAAACACAAACACAAAATTGAGAACTACAAACCTGTGGAACAGTATGTAGCAGTGAGTGTGACTGCATATTTTCAAACTGTGGAAACAATCCACTCATGTTCATGCTCCCTCCTCTCTCCTGCACATCAATTATACAATAATTAACTTCCTACAATTGTAAAATGAACACCTAATATCAAACAATAATTAACCTCCTACAATATCAAAATAAACACTTAATTAATATCAACACAAATTCGATTCAAAAGCTTAAATTAAATAGGATAACAAAAACATACACGCTGCTGCTGTTGCTGTTGTTGCAGTTGTTGTTGTTGTTGTCCTGCAAAGGGTCCGATTGTTTCACGGCCGTTATCTAAACTCAAACCTAACGGAAAGGCAGGTTGCTGATGATGAACAGAAACTGTTTCAGAAGCAGCAGAATCTGTTGTATTAGCAGGTAAGCATCCAGTCATGTTGTAATTAGGAATCGCCAGAATTTGCTCCAGGAAGTCGTCACCGTATCCCTCTGGCGGGTCCGTCGCCATGCCGGAGAATATTATTAACCTAGACAGAGAAAGATAATATATATAGAGAGAGAGAGAGAGTATGTGTGTGTGTTAGAGAGAGAGAGAGAAGAAGAAGAAGGACTGAAGGAAGAGTTGAAAGAATGATGATTAACAGAGTGGCAATGAATGTAATAAAAGTGATAAGGAAGGGCAGTTCGGGAAGAGGAAAACAGCATGCGTGGTATTGGAAAACACGCAGCTATGACAACATCATTTTCTAACACACATCAGCCGTTTTTTATATCATAAAAAGGGCCCACTATTTTTTTTTATAAAAAGTAAGGATCATTCTATCGTTTTTAAATTATTGTTGTGTCTTTTAATATATCTTAGAAAGTTATCTATTTTTAATAAAAGGTTGCCTATTTTTATGGGTTCTTATCTATTCTATTTTTAATAACAGGTTGCCTATCGTTATGGTTTCCTATCTGTTTTTAATAAAAAGTTGCCTAATAGTTATGGTTTCTTGTATTTTTAATTTTTTATCGAACAATTGTTGTGTTTGAAACGGATTGATTTGAACTTGTATTGTTTGTAAAAAATTAATTATTTATATTTTGGTCATTACTATATTTTTGCTTAATTATACTTAAATTACTATATTATTACTTAATTATACTTAAATTACTTTTATGCACGGCCTAAATTGTATTTGGTTAATGAGTTTGAAAGAATTCCTGTTAACTTATTGATATGTTGAATAGGTAAAAACTCTCACACCTCGGTCATATATTTATATATTTATGTGTGGTAAATACAACTACTCTTATTGTCAATTAACTAGAGATCTGAAAAGGAAGATCAGAATGACTACATAACATAAAAATAAGAACTAGGTACTTGTGAGAAAAAAAATGTAATGAAGGCTCATCTAGTAATTCATTTGAATTTAGAAACATAACCAATAAAATGATGTCACCTCATCACCTCACTATCTAATAAAACCTTCCATTTAGTACACGTTCATGAACATAGAATCAAACCTGTTTGCCCCTCTCGTGGAATTTGCAGGGATGTTCCCCTGCTACTCTGACGAGCCCATGAATCCATCCCGTGAGAATAGTAACACAATAACAACAATCAACATCACAAATCACTATAAATCACTTAAACAAATTTGTTCACTATGACGAGGATTGATTTCACTTTCTTATCCTCTACATTTGAAAAAAAAAACAGAAATAAAAACATGGATGCTTACAATAAAGAGAAACAAAATCTTGTATTTTATTATTCTTTTACATTCTTTGGTGGTACCTTTTCATCCTAAGACTTCCATTAGTAGAATCACATTTCGACACGAAGTCTTCAATAGGAGTTTGTTTTTTTGCTAGTTTTGTAACATTAGTCCTTATATGTATACCCTAAGAATCTCCCTCTAAACTGGTGGTACAAAAATTACATTTTATCTCGCATAAGTTTTAAGCATAAACTCCACTAATTTACCAAGATTGATTTGCTAATCATCAATCTACTAAACCCACACGTCCTCATTACTCAAATATCTTAAATTCATTATCACGCACACAAATGGTTGTAGTTACACCAATCCATCATTAAGCCTAATTGTACCAAGGCATATGAAAAAGACGCTCCCCTCTTAAAGTTGATGGTTCAAGTCTCACAGTGAATAAATGCGTAGATTTAGGAAGAAGAATCAAAGGTGTGTTAGTTAGCCAAAAATATAAAAGTTACACATATCCTTGTCATTAAGAAGGCTTTAAGCTCCCATCATAAGCCTATGTCGTAATAGGGTTTCTAACATCGGTAATTAAAAAGCACCAAACATGTCACAGGTTGTTAAAGAAATAGAGAACATATATGTGGTTTAAAAAAAACAAAGGAGAACCAAACATAGATAAACATAGATTATGAACATACAACATGAGTCATTTGTGTAGTTGGTTATGAAAATATAAGGTTCTTCGAAGACATTTTAGGCTTAGATGTTACTAAGTTTTAGATTTAATTACACGGTTATTACATGTGATTTAATCATTTTACCATTTTCATACCTAATTATTTCCATTTTCATACCTAGCGAAAATTTGACAAATCTTGTTAACACATCATTTGAATCCATAATCCATTTGTGATGCTGAAACTTCATGGAACAAATGGCGTATCTTAAATTGGACTAATGATACACTTTAAAGTTTAATCACATATGTGTCCTTGAACAAAGGGCTATAATCACTGTAGAGCCTAGAGACTCTAAGGCATGAATAGGCTACCTGGTTGGTTAAGTACAATAGGCAAAAGTACGTAAACCATCATATAATAACACATTTAAGACTGTTAGTACTTAAAAATTCCTTTTCACAACTGAAGAAACACGAATCTTAGATTGTCGGGTTAGCACCAATCTTGGTAGTGATTCCACAGGGTTTTGATAAAGAATACGTTTGTAAAATGTGATGGGTCTAAGGACAAGACCAAGGATGTTTAGAGATAACAAGTTAGAAGAACCGAGCCTCTAAATGTTAGCAAATAAACAAGAGATGGAAAAGTACGATGTGCTTGTTGTCTTTTCTATGAAAGTGTTGGTGAATATCGGATGGCAATAAAAGGATAAGGGTCTCTCCTTTTATAGTACCTCGATATACGACTTTCTCAACCCGTCCTCTACCCTTGAAGGGGCCTGGCCCAGGTAGAGATGTCTCTAGTTTTCCGGCCCAAGTCTTCAGGCCCAATGGTGCAAGTGGTTTTGATAAAAAAAGAGAGAAAAAGGGGGGATTTTACCGTCCTGACGTAAATACACGTGGCGTCCGCCTATTGGCTGAAGCAGGGCGGTGGGTAATCATCCCCTTCTAGAAGCACCGGAGACAAGTTAGGGGGTTGCAAAAGTCTTCAGGAAGATATCTAGGCTGGGAGGCTGCCACGTTGTCGTCCTTTCTGACTGTCAGATCATGCTCAACCATTGATTGGTTGGGAAGTCTGACGGGCAGCCTGCAGCGTCGGGAACAGTTTCCTGGGGCAGGAGTGTGTGTCTCGAGGCTGCCCCATAAGGCATCTTTGTAATCGTGTTGGTGAAGCTTTGTCTATCTTGCTAAAGAAGCTTCACAGTGTGTCAGTCCCGCTGACGTAGAACGGGCGGGTAAGGCTGCGTCATCCGTTAGATGGACGCTAGCTTGTGCGCCGACGTAGAACGGGCGGGTGATGCTACGTCATCCGGTAGATGGGCGCTAGCATGTGCGCTGACGTAAAATGGGCCCATTGTTTTTAGCTCGTGATATGGTATTTGCTGACGCTTTGGTACCATATCCCTTCAACAACGCTTACAATTTATTTCCCCATGCAAGGTTAACCTACGGCCATACAAGTTCAAAGCTTCCTTGAAATAGCTCGTTCAAAATCAATTCACAAGCGAATTTGTTTGAATAAAGAAAACTCAACTGTATATAAGGCCACCATTTATACATTAGCTCACGTAAAAATGGTACAATCAAAGCCTTTCTTTACATGAACTAGAGTACTAGTTTCTTTTTTTACCCTAATGAAGCTGCTACTTGGTCTACGATACCCCTCCATTCTTCTTCATGCAAGCTTGTAGGTTCTTCACTCTGTACCCTTCATTCTTCTTCATGGAAGCTTGTAGAATCTTCACTCTTCTTCTTGTGAATCGTTCTAAGTCAACATTTGTAATCTAAATCGCTTTTGTGAATAGCTAGAGGCAAAGCCACCAGTTCATAACTTCAGTTCTTCCATCAATAATAACTTGCATTCTTTTAAAACTTTCTCGATCATAACCGAGTAAAAAGTTATTTCTCTCTTTTGGTCACTCCTTTTTAGATAAGCCAGTTTATCACTCCTTTTTTAGATAAGCAGAGTCTGTGCTCAAGTTTTATAACCGAGTTAGGTTTTCAAGCAAGCTCAACTTGTCTTTGTGAGTTTGAGCTTAATCTTCTCTTGGCTCTGCTCTTATAAAGCCCCCAGTAAATTGTTTTAAAGCCAAAGGAAGACCGCCAAAGTTAACTCATGTATAACCACTTAACCAACTAACCACGATCACAAAAAAACTCTACTCTTTAAAATGGCAAAAATCTTAAAGGCAAAACACAAAAGTGTGGTTATAAAATCAAATATTGTGAAATGAAAAGATTCATCTGTCTAGGCATGGTATAAATATAGGACAAGAAACAAACAACAACAGACTCAACTCAATCCAAAAACATTTAAAATACAAGTTCATGTGGTTTCATGCCCGCCTTAAGTAAAATCTAGTACCCAAATAGCTCTGCAATTCAGAAACAGCCTCAATTGATTTGATCAATGTTGCATCCACAGTTTGTTAGTGCATTATTCATGTATGTCCCCAGCTAGTGATCCGGTACTGAATGTCGGAGGTTCAGATAATCAGAAAACGACCAAGACTTTAACTGGAAGATACATTCGACCAGAAGAAAGGTCGAATGTAGGTTGTCTTGGGCCGAAAGTAGAAGAGGTTGATAGGAAAGGCTACATTCGCCCACATGAAAGGGGCGAATGTGGAAAGGGTTCCACATTCGACCATATGAAAGGGGCGAAGGTGGAAGCTTATATATAGGGAAAGTTAGTTATTTTGAAGGTAGAGTTTTGAGAGTTAGTTATCATTTGAGCTTTTCCCTAGTGTGCGAGTGTGTGTTTTTCTCTGTATTAGGTCTAAGAGTTCAATTGTAAACATCTTGATTTGATCTAATACAAAGATTAAAGTTATGGAAATTGCTTGGTAATTCGTTATCTGTTTTCATCACGTTCGATTACGTTTATTTCTGAATCATTTTGCACGATCGTTGGGGATTCCGCACCCTACGGTTGGTATTCGTGAGATCACGTTTCTTGATTACGATCCGAAACGAATTCTCAATTGGTATCAGAGCCATGTTTGATTTCACGATTGCAAATTGATTTGAATTGGTGAAAACAGATTAGAATTCAGGTTTAAAAGATCAAAACCCTAGAAATTTTGAAGCTTTTCATAAAAACATGGTTTTTGATTAAATTGGAGTTGAATTTGGTGTTGATTTCAAAAATTCTTTCACAAAAACTTGTCTAAAATCAATTCCGCACAAAACCTATCCAAAATCATTACATTTGGTGAAAATTTTGTCAAAAATCGTTCAGATTCGTGCTCTTGAGGTTGAAAATGATGAACAGGTCTGCAAGGGGCGAACCTGCAGAAATTTTTTGAGTACGTGAGGGCGAAAGTGGACTTTTTAGGGCGAATCTGGAGTTTTTCTGGGCGAAAGTAGGAATTTTCAGGGCGAACCTAGGATTGTTGTGTTGATTTTTCCACATTCGGGTGTATTTTTCCACCTTCGGTTTATCGGGGGGGGGGCGAAAGTGGAAATTTTCTGGACGAAAGTGAACAGTTTTGGACGAACGTGGAAATTGTGTGCTGATTTTCTACATTCTGGTCAAAATTCTACATTCGGTTGACTAATTTGGGCGAAAGTAGACTTGTCAGGGGCGAACGTAGAATTTAAGGCCTAAAAAATTTCAGAAAATTTTTGAAATATTTTTGTTGGAAAAATGATGAATTACTTGACCATATCAAGAACGGATGAGCAGATAAGAGCTATGATATTAGCTGAACGACAACAATTACAAAGACAAAATTCTCAAGTTGATAACAGTTGGGGATTTCCAATGACACCGAAACCAAATGATGAAATGGTACATGTTGACAAGTGTGTTAACAGAGAAGGTGTTCATAGAAATGTTGTGTGTTTAGTCAAACAATTGAGACATGATGATTCCAGTGAATTGTCAAAGAGTGATTTGAGTTCTGATACGAGTTCAGAACAGAGTGATATCAGAAATGTTAATGAAAAATCTGATAATGGTAATGAATCAGATGCTGAGGTAAAGTCTAATGTTGATTGTGCTAACTGTTTTGAGTGTGTCAAATTGAAAAATGAAGTGCTGAAACTTCTTGAGGACAAACAGAATTTGACAAATAAACTTGAAAGGTTTCAAATTGAAAATAAGATGTTGACAAATAATGAAAGACATTTTATGAATCAAATTGAATCTTTTAAGAAAGAAATTTCAGAACTTCATAACACTATTTCAAAGAATAATCCCACATCAGAGTTGGAAATCACAACACCTTGTGTTATTAATCCTGATTGTGAAGTGAAACAAATGTTTGAAAAGAAAACTGAAAATGTGGTAACAACTTCAGAATCTGAATCTGAAGAAAAACCCATATTCAGGTTTCCTGAAGGAGTTGAAGGATCCTACATGTTGGAAGGACATGACAAATTGATTTTCAACAAAGATTTTCCAATTGATAATATCGAACAATCTCTACTTAAATGTATTTTTGTCAATAATAATGATTTGATAAATCAATTTAGAAATCAATTTGATCATCTTCATTTTGAACTCAGTCCTAACCAACATGAGAATAAAGAGGATCAAAAGAAAAATGTTGAAAAGAAAAATGTTGAAAATAAGATAGGTTCTAAAGTAAAAGGACCAAAACCAAACAAATCGAAAGAAAATGATCAGATGAAAAATTCTCATCAAAAGAATTCAAGAAAATTTTCATCTAGATCATATGACTTATGATTATTCATATAACTCTCGATTTGATGGTTATTGGGGAGACAACTCACCACAGTATTCTCATCGTTATGTTGAACGGAGAAGCTGTTTTGAATGTGGTGAAGTTGGTCATATTGCTGCTTATTGTCACTACTGGTATTGGGATGATGGATATGCATGTGATTTTGAAGAGTATAGGTCTTGTTATAACTGCAGAGAGTGTGGGCATTTAGTTGCTTCCTGTCCGTATGTTAAACAGAAAAAGACCAAAGTGAAATTTGCTAAAAATTCAGGCAATGTCAAAGGGCCTGTAGCCTCAAACCAAACCAATAAACAAAAGGGGAAACAGTTTGTTGTGTATGACAATCGCAACAAAATTTCTTTGAATAAAAATGGAGATTGTGATAGGGTTGCTAAGGTAAGGGGGAGTTCTAAGGCTAAGCCTAAGAATAACTCTAAACCTGGGTCTTCATCAGTTAAGTCTGAGAAGATTCCAAACACAGTTCAGAAGCAGGTTTCAAATAAGAAATCTGAAAAGTCAAAAATTAAAACAATTTCAACAAAATCTAAAATAAACTCTCAACGTATTTGGAAACCCAAATCACTTTCTAAATCAATAGCAATTTCTACTTCAAATCAATCCATTGAAAAACCGATTGATTTTTCAAAAAGAGAATGGATTGATGTTCCGAGGATTGATGACCTTGGACGAACCATCATTGTGAAGGGATGGGTACCTCTCGCGTGCTAATTGTTTAACAAGTGTGCAGGTTGTTCCAGACAGACCTATTAGCTATCTTTTGATAGTTGATAGTGGAGCATCTGTATGCAAGCTATTTATTGGAGAGGTAAAGGTCAAGGAAGGTTATTGAAGAAGGAAAATAAGATTTCAACAGAGAGGAGAGTGTTTGTCATCTGTTTCCTACCTGCGAAGCCGGAAAACATTGAAATCTCATGCAATTGCTCTCAGGTTTTGGATTTTTACAACAGATACGACAAAATGGTTTATTCTAAACTCTCTTATCTTTGTTAATGGTTTGCTATTTGAAAGATTTTAATGAGTCTAGTAATCTGAGTGAAAAATGGTTTTTGAAACTCAATGAGTAAACCGCATCGGATATCAAAAATGAGTTTTCCTGGAGAAAAAGAGGAGATGATAGTACATCAGTGGACTGTCAGACTACTCTAAAAACAAAAATGAATTGATAAACATTGAGTAGCCACTACAATTATATATTGGTAGGCTTGAAATCAAAGTTTAAAGTTCAGCATGGTGATATAAACTTAAAATCAACAACTGATAATCATGTGGATCAACGTATCGTTGGCATATGGTCTTAGTACCGAAATTTCGTTTGATAGATTGCCAAAATCAGAGGTTTCGGGTCGTTATATTGAAAGTTATCTGGGGATGGCCTAACTGATCTTTTGCTGTATTGATTTACAGACATAGATTCAGTCAGGGTATCTTATTAAAAAGAGCTAATAAAGCCAAACCATAAGTTACCGAATGAGGAACCTAATATGTGTGATGATAATCAAAGATTATCTAATGCATCGTATCAATACTATGATGAAAGTCATGTATGATATTAGTCCTCACCCTGGTAGAGTGCATAAGTTGCTTTGAAGCATTAATTTGCTGACCTGTCACCTCTGTGCCTCATACCTTGTAATACACAGATAACTTCAATATAATCACGCGTTACGATGAAGCTTTGTGCAATTCTGGATACGGGAATGTGTCGCGAGCGCGGGGACCATAGATTACTCAGTATCTAATATTACCATAATGTATCTAAAGTGCTGAGCAATAAATGATGATTTTGAGTTTAAGTGGACAAACATACTGGTAATGGTTGCAGGATGCTCAATGACAAAAACAGAAAATTGATCAAAAAGAGTTATGACTGACTGTTTCAATACTGATATGATCCTCTTACCAGAAAATTCACAGAAATATGTTTAGTTTACTTTTATGCAATTAAATTTGAAAATCCAAAAAGATTTTTGGTGTGTTTTAGCATAAACTTTGAAAAATCAAAAAGTTTTGTTTCAATTTTATTTTCGATAACCGATGTTGGGATACTGGATGTGAAGGCTCAGATACTTAAAATTTGAAAAAGATTTCAAATGTTCAAGTTTCTAGTACATATTGAAAATGTTTTATAGTTCAGGGGGAGAACTATTGAGGGTCAAAAGGAATGTGAAGAGCACTTCCGAGATATTTGTCGTGACTAACGCTGGTTGTAGTTTGTGCAGTTTTTAGTAAATTTTTCTGCAGAATCAAACACAACAGGTGCACTGCTCAAGACTCATCGACAAAGAGTGTGACTGAACAAGACCCAAACCTGAACATCAAGATCACCAGAACAACAGAAGCTAGTAAGTTGTTAAAGAAATGACTGAAGATTGAAGAATTCAAGATTATTGTCTATTTTCATCTCTGGACCAACAAATGATAAAGCCAAGATTTCTTGAGTCTGTCTGAGATTTCAAAGCTTACTGGAGAGATAGACAGGAACCTCGACATAAACGTGCATGAAGATGGAAAGTTTTCAAGTCATTCAAGATGATGAGATCAAGACTTGAAGAATTGATAACTTTCTGATTTGGTACATCACTAGCTAGGTCCAAGGGGGAGATTGTTAGTGCATTATTCATGTATGTCCCCAGCTAGTGATCCGGTACTGAATGTCGGAGGTTCAGATAATCAGAAAACGACCAAGACTTTAACTAGAAGATACATTCGACCAGAAGAAAGGTCGAATGTAGGTTGTCTTGGGCCGAAAGTAGAAGAGGTTGATAGGAAAGGCTACATTCGCCCACATGAAAGGGGCGAATGTGGAAAGGGTTCCACATTCGACCATATGAAAGGGGCGAAGGTGGAAGCTTATATATAGGGAAAGTTAGTTATTTTGAAGGTAGAGTTTTGAGAGTTAGTTATCATTTGAGCTTTTCCCTAGTGTGCGAGTGTGTGTTTTTCTCTGTATTAGGTCTAAGAGTTCAATTGTAAACATCTTGATTTGATCTAATACAAAGATTAAAGTTATGGAAATTGCTTGGTAATTCGTTATCTGTTTTCATCACGTTCGATTACGTTTATTTCTGAATCATTTTGCACGATCGTTGGGGATTCCGCACCCTACGATTGGTATTCGTGAGATCACGTTTCTTGATTACGACCCGAAACGAATTCTCACAGTTTTCAGATCATCTTTCTTGTCTTGAGGCAACTGGTTCTTCTCATATATTATTTGTAGATGCAATTCATATATGTCTGTGGCTTTTGGGACATCCGAATGTGTTGTTGTCGTAGTTTGTATTGTTTGTTATGTTTTAGTGTCGATTATGCGAATGAGTATTTGTATTAGTTATATGCATGCAGTCCGGGAACACTTGGGGGTGTTGATAAGGCAAATGAGAATTTGATAGATTCATTTGTGTGGGAGTTAATGCGAATAAGGCCATTCACATGAACATTTGGACGTATGAGAAAGTCTAAATATATAGGGTTGATGTTTGGGCAAGTTAGTGAAGTTAATTATAGTCATTGGCGCCCAAACTCTGTTTAAACCCTAGGTTTTGAGGATCTCTTTGTTTTACTTTAATTGAGTATGTATTGGTCTAATCATCAAGTAATTCAAGAGAAGAGAATATTTATTGATTTCGTGTGAGTTTTTATTATTCCGCACCCTGAGGTTTACAAACCATTGAGATCTTGTATATGTGATTGATTTCGTTCCTACATTATTCCACATTCAAAGTAGTCATGTCAAATAGTTTTCCCGAAATTATATATGACCATTTTTAGAAAATTGACTAATTTTGACCCACAAGCACATGAGGTGCCGCCTTAAACTGCCTCGTAGTCAAACCAAGATAAAAACAAAGACTTAATGAGTTTAGACATGTAGCGAACCTCCTTTCGGCTTCAAAGAACTCTCCTTCTCCCTTCTTTTTATTTTTCTTAGCTTACTTAGCGAAATATTTATCATAAAACTTGTCCACATTGACCCCAGAAATGTCAAGGTTGGTTGAGGTGGCAATGACATAGGATTGGTACACAACCAAACATTTTTAAACAAAAACATACTCCAGCTCTCTAACAAACGAATGTCTTTGGTCCATAAAGTATAATCAAAGCTCAATATTTTAACACTAATCTTTAGTTGCTTGAAATTGGATCAAATTTCTATCAAGTAATCCATAATTGTTCAGAGATAAATTCTTTCAAAACAATGTCTTAGCTTACTTCAAACATCGCAACATCATCATTTTTGGATCCAACGTACTAAAATTGCAAAACATAAAACAAGCATAATTAAAACGATAAAAATGGAACCAAATGTTAATATCACATATACTCCTAAAACTTGCATAAAAAGCAACAGCAAAAACAAGTTTTTTGCAATACAAACTTTAGTTGCTTGAAACTAGATCAAATTTCTATCAAGTAATCCATAATTGATCAGAGATAAATTCTTTCAAAACAATGTCTTAGCTTCCTTCAAACATCACAACATCATCATTTTGGGATCCAACATACTAAAATTACAAAACATAAAACGAGCATAATTAAAACGATAAAAGTGGAACCAAATGTTAAAATCACATATACTCCTAAAACTTGCATAAAAAGTAACAACAAAACAAGTTTTTTGCAATACAAAAGAATGTACTTTTTAAACCGCTCCCTTTCTTGGCATAAATCTTTCAAACCGCACAAACAAAGGTACTACATTTCCATCTCTGTTTGAGGGTAACATGTCCTTATCAAAAAGAGGTGTGCCTTACTGTTGTTTATGAACAAGGCATTGATGAAGTTTAACAGAAATAAAAGGCAGCATCACAATTAAAATAAGATGTTAATCACCCTCAAATGAATAAAAAGCTTCTTGTTGTAATCATTATAAACTTCTAAACCTATAACAAAACAAAGCATCATGCAACTTACATTTTAACGCAACCATGCATCAGAAACAATAAGCAATACTAATTAAAAAATGGCTATTAAGTAGCAAACAAATTCACTTTCTTCCCACTTGAACATTAAAACAAAAACATTTTCAAGTCACATTATCAAATCGTTAACACCTTCAACCAAAATAACACATACCACATTATACATTCACAAAATTTTTTTACATAAACACCTAAACCTTCCCGCTAGTGATCAAAAGCAATCCATTAGTAAGTTGTTTCCAAAACACAACCCTCTTCCCCTTAAACCTTCTTACCAAAATAATCAACACTATTCTCGGAGTAATGGTAGCCCTAAACAAATATATAATTAATCAAATAATAATTGAACAACCACTCGAAATCTTTTTTTTCTTAATACTCAATAGAATAGTAAAAATTGAGGTGACAATAACGATGAATAGCGATCGGCTAGTAATGGTAGCTGGGCTGCTGACTTCAAACCTATATCAAACAACTCTCTCTTGCATTTTGTTTCTCTCATGTGTAACGAGCATAAGATCTATTACCAATTGTTATCCCATACAATTGAATCAAACATAAACACGAGATATTTGGGAGGATGAACCTACGACTCTTTCCTATCCAAACGAATGGACTAATAAGCTTACAAAGAAATGGAAAAATTGAAACAATTACCTAGACCCCTATTTATACTAAAATAACCATACAAATCCTACTTAAATACTTCTACCAATTAAAATCTAATACCAACCCACATTATTATCTCTATTAATTAAATCAAACTTGATAATTCTAAATATTCTAACACTAACTCACAAAATTCTCTAGAACTTTAACTTCAAAGCCTCACAGTTCAACATCTTGCCACTAAACCACCACCACACCCACCTCAACCAAACCACCACCACCACCAACACACCACCACTGCATACACCACAATCCAACATCACCATCGTCTCATACCCATCACCACCATTGTTTCAAGCCAGCTATCTCCACCGCTACACCACTACTACAAAGCAACAGACAAACCTGAGGAAGCTTGCCGTCACCGGTACCACCATCATCAGTGAGTTATGATTCTTAAAACCCATCATCACCAAACACTCCAAATCTCTCTCTCTCTCTCTAGCCGTGTGAATTCTGGAAAATGAAAAGACAGTGAGCTCTGATTTAGGGCTTAGGGTTGATTTAGTTGTTAAGGTTTATTTGGGGTTTAGGGTTGATTTAGGTTGTGAGATCAGATTTTGAGGTTAGGGAAGTTGATGCAGACGAATGTGGCTATGGTTTGTTTGCTGAGGAAGGTGGTGGTAGGTGTTGGTGGCAGCTTCTGGTGGGTGTTGGTGCTGTTTGTATCTGCAATGGTGGTGGTGATCAGTGTTGGTGGCGTTTTAATCTTCATCTTTATTTTCTAAAATTTTGCAAAGTTATCTATATGCATACACATACAGATTCCTAGGCATGAATTGTAGGTAGGGCAAAGCATGAAGAGGCTAGAGAGAAAAAGAGAGTCGGGTAGGGAGAGGGAGTAGCGGGGGGTGGAGGGAGGGAGGGAGGGAGAGAGAAAGAGAAGGAAGATTGTAACACCCTAAATCTATATACCATATGTTCTCATGTGCCATGTGATGGTATTTGGACTTATTAAACATGTCTAATTATATTAAGAACCGAGAAGTTTGAAAATTAATTAAACTTGTTAACTAAGTTAGCAACTTATCTAAACTAGGAGGGCTAGTTTTGTTAAGTCCTTAGCACAAGGGGTTGGTGGAAAAACAAAAAGGGGTGGAGTCTGGCAGTGTGTTGATCAACACACACATCTCCAACACACACACAACTACAACTCCAAAACCCTGTTGAAAATCCCAAATTGAAAGAGGAATCATCAACCAAATCAGTGCATGTTAGTGAAAAACGAATCTCCATAGTAATATGTGTAATATCCAACAAATTATAAACTAAAATAAATAATAACATAATCGAAACATAAGTTGACTCGATGGGTCAAAGAAAATGTAATAGCCGCGTTATTACGAACCTAGATTATTATACAAGTATTATAAAAAGAATTTCGGGTTATATAATTATCTCGGGTTAGATCTTATGCGTATTAGGCCAAACCGAATTAGAAGTTTATATAAACTATAAAATTAAACTAATTACTAATATTAATTTATTTACTTAATAATAACAATTAACAAGTACTAAAAACTAACAATAAATAGAAATGAAATTGAGGAATGCACACACACACGTACAATGCACATGAAATTGCCACCACACATAAAGTTCTAGAATCTATACATATAATAAACCAAAGCATTTTTGATGACATGTCACTCAATGGTGCATTCTACCCCTTGAGTGTCCCATGTGTCATCCAATGTGGCAATGGTATATAAGTTTTAAAAAATAATACTCCAACACATTAAACCATTGTTTAACCTAATTCCCCTTCATCTCACCTACCTAACTCCTTTCATCCTTTGTAAAATTCTTCTACTAAAGCTACGATTTCTTCATCAGATTTATTATCTTCTTCTACCAATATACGCTTTCTTCATCACGATTATCTTCTAAAGGTTCAGATTCTCTTTGATTTATTTCATCTTTGCACAATTTTTTCGACCTAATTTGTTTCATGTTTTTACAATAGTTTATCGATTTCTTTCATGTTTTCACAATTTATCGATTTATTTCATCTTTCACAATTTTTTCTACCTAAATCGTTTCATGTTTTGACAATATTAGATCTAAGATTTCTTATAAAGGCTGTTTGTTCTGTGTTCTAAGGTATACGGCATCAGTTATATCGTGCAGATCTGTTTCTTTGTTTTTATTATTATAGTAGATTGATTTGCTATCGTTGAGATCTGTTTGTTTGTTTTTATTATATTTTGAATTAAATCAATTAAATTCATCAGTTAAGTCGTATTCACAGCAGCCAATGCTTTAAAAGCAAATAAATAGGCCTTGGTGAAGGAATGTAAAAAAAAAGTCCCTAATATAATAATATTTTTTGGGATTGTAGTTGGAAGAGACAACTGTCATTCGATATTGATACCAGTGAAGTTATTGATTTAATGGAGGTGCTAAAGACACAACCTGTGTAAGAGGAAAAAGACCAGTGGGTGTGGAGTTCAGCATGGTTCTGTCCCGAGTTTCTTGACATGGGTATCCAACCAGTCTTTGAACCTTTTATTGCTACTGCTGTTACATCCCCTGCTCCTCCTACGTTTGTTATTAATACCAAGTTGAAGTATGAGTGCCCATTCACTGTAAACCTTATCCCACCCTTCTTCTTACATGGTACCCTGACATTAACATTAACAAGTTATTCAAGATTTAGTTTAAAGATACATAAAGTAACAATCTTGTGCCTTTTCTGGTTTTCTTGAACTTTGCATGAGTTTAAAGGTTTAATTAATAATACATACCTGACAAAAACATTAACAAGTTAATCAAGATTTAGTTTAAAGATTCATAAAGTATCAATCTTTTCCCTTTTCTTGAGCTTTGCATGAGCTTTTAAACTTTAAATGTTTAATTATTATTATTATTATTATTATTATTAATATTTATACCTTCTGTAATGAACAGGAACAATGCCAGCTTTGTACGGAGCCATTTGCTGGAACATAGGCTGAGAGAGATCAAAATGGTGTTGGGGAGGATTACACCAGCCTCCATCATTGTTAGGTAAGGCATTGTTTGGAGGGCAAAAGTTTGTAGCCGTGACTGTTATAGAACCAGGGTGACACCATTTTTGTTCACCTGCACACTTGATTTCAAAGCAAGAACCACAGCTCATCCCATTGTTGAATAGTGTTGTGCTTAGTGCTGCTGTGTTTGTACCATAGCCTTGACTGTATAAGTTTCCATACCCACATGCCCCACCTAAAGTTAAAACACTTTTGTTATAATAACAAGTTCTCAAATAAAACATAAATAGTTAGTTAAGTACGTAGGCGTTGTGTAGTTTATTTTTTTATACCCATAGTGCCAGAAGCATCACCACCTCCATAGAAGGTAGCATGAGCATTAACCCAACCACCATTGTTGGCTTGAACCAAACAGGCCATTGAAAGAATAGCCACAGCTAAAAGCACAAATGGAGGCATTTTTGTCTACAAAAAATGGTTGATGAAGATGAAGAATGGGGTGGTATTTAGAGGGAGTTAAGGTGGGAATATATAGATGGTTGAGAGGGGCAAATAAGTAAAAGCATGTTAGAACTTATTTTTTATTTTTAATTTAGTTTAGGAGAAGGTAAACACGTTGTGGGAAGTGAGTCTTGGTTCTGTGCAGGTGTATAGCAACAACAAATAGCCAGCAGATTGTAGTGGGGTCTTTGCTCTGATGTGAAAAGAGCATCAAGACAAAGGTCACGGGCATGTATAACTTTTAGTACAACATAAAATAACATGTCTTTTTTTGGATTTTGAATATATGAAAGGTTTATGATATTGGGATCATTTGGACATAATATAAAGATTATTATCATAATAATTGTATGTTATTGTATTATTTGATGTTAAACCACACAATGCAGGGAAGGTGAAGATGGTTAGCAACATTGGAAGTAACAATGGAAGGATAGGGTAATGTGTAAGCAAGTTTCCCTAAAAAAACTACAAACTTTGACTTAAAAAGTCAATGCCATATTTCAAATTCACATGGGTTTGGTCTAACTTTATTGAAAGATGTAATTTTGTTATTCCAAAATAAGGTCTTGGATTTTCATGCACGGGTATTCGGAGATTATTGTCGTCTTTGTTGGTTAAACTTTGGTCAAAGTGTATTTTAGGTTGTTTTTTTTAACG
The DNA here is from genome assembly GCA_032199755.1 of Ambrosia artemisiifolia. Taxonomy (NCBI): domain Eukaryota; kingdom Viridiplantae; phylum Streptophyta; class Magnoliopsida; order Asterales; family Asteraceae; genus Ambrosia; species Ambrosia artemisiifolia. The sequence goes on along the minus strand of CM063516.1, from coordinate 4,241,368 downwards.
ATCAACAAAGTTTTATTCCACCAAACTAGCAGGGTACTAGCAATACCTTACAACCACCTGACAACTTAGAAATTACAATAAACAACACTATCACCAACCAATGCTAGAAAGGTTAAAAGCAAAGTAAAAGGATGTAATATATGTGGTATTCCTAATTACATCTTGGAAGTTATGAATAGGTCAGAATGCAAAGATCTTTGAAGGTAAGAACACCTTGCGAAATAAAATGGTTCAAGACATCAATTCTGGTGGATGCTAAAATGATTGAAGTTTTCGGGAATTTCTGTGGATAATTGGACATCTGGGTTATGTGTCTATTGTTAGGGTGGGGTGTTTTTTACGTTTTGTATTCGTGGGAGTAGGGGTGTTCAAAATTCGATTCAGATTCGAAAAATTCGAAATTCGACTTAGTTCGATTCGATTACCAAGAATTCAATTCGATTATTAAGAATTCGAATTCGATTCAATTCGAATTGGAGTCCAATAAATCGAATAAAATCGAATACAAATTTATCATTTTAAATTCGATTCGAAATTCGAATAAAAACTGTACATGTATATTTTTTTAAATATATATACAAAATTCACATTATTATATACATAAATATACACATTGAAAAAAATAACTTCTAAATTTTGGGCAAAATCTAAGAATCCATAGTCTCTACAACTTTTACCATAGTCATATTTTACATATTTACCTTATATATTATAAAACTCTAACAAACTATACTCTCTACTATTTTTACTATTCCCATTTTTGACATATTGTTGTTTATCAATTTTGTAGATTTGTATTTTATATGTTAAAAATAATGAGTTTATATTAGTTTTAAAAGTAAAAGTAAAACAATTTATTATGTATGGTAAATTTGAACTAAATCGAATTTATTCGATTCGAACTCAAGTTTCTTATTCGAATGGAATAAGAATCGAGTAAATTGAATTTTAAGCGAATACGAATCGAATACGAATTCAGGTAAAAATATTGAAATTTGAGAAATTAGATTCGAATAATTCGAAAATTCGTTATTCGATTCGTTGAACACCCCTACGTGGAAGTAATGTAGGGTGAACTGTTCGTATCTTGGCCTGTTGTAGCTTCTTTTAAGCATGTTGTGGTTTTGTTTTATTAATGTTTCATATGCAATGCACGGGTAAACATATCAATGAATTTACCATAACAGCCCAATATGAATTTAATTGTTTAGTGCATAAGCAGAAGCCCGAATCCACTATTATATAGTTTTGGCTTTGAGCCGATAAGTTTACATTGTAAAAATTGAACCAACATATGCTCCCTCGAATATATAAAAAACTATAAGCATGCAATGTACTTCACATATATAAGCAGCTCATATAAAAGCTACCTAATAAAAAAAAGTCACACATAACAAGCCAGCAAAAAAACAATCAGGATTGACTCTTTTTTCATTACTAATACATCAATATTAAATAAATCATACTATAACTTCTTATTATATTATATCTGAACAATATAAACGTTTTTCCAGTATCATTAATTACAGTATTAGAAATGACACATATCTGAAATGATTAAATCTTTTTTAAATACAAATTTATATCTTAGAAAACAAACTTATTGAGGTTCAGATTTTATATCTGAACAATGTAAATCTTTCAGCCCGGGACGCTCCCGGGTATAAGCTAGTTCTAGTATGAATGAAAAATGGACAGCACATATCACTATCATTGGATAACAACACAATACAGCTCACATGAGAAGCTTTAAAACCATGCATACTTCCACGTATCATCTTCATCACAACTTAACAGCACATACAATTGCACATTCAATGCATCTCTTTCATCATCATATAACATACATCACCTCCATACACATCTTTACTTATAAATAGACAAGGATATGAACAAGAAATTTGCACAAATCAAGAAAACAAAACAGAAACTTACGACAGAGAGAGAGAGAACATCACCAGAGCCGGTCACTTTCTCCGACCGGTGACCACTTTCCGACCAATCATCTTCTCCGGTCACCTCTTCCGACCAACACCATCACCACCTGGTCCCCCATCCTTTGCCCTTCTTTCTGTAGTCAAATCCACCACACCAGACACTATCAAGTATCACCATCTCCACCGGTCACAATCTTCAACCGGTTACTACTTCCGATCAAGTTCCGGTAACCCAACCCAACCCAACCCGTCACTTTCCTTAGACAAACTATCTGATCTGACCTGGCTAACTAATCCGACAGTTACAAGTTACAACCCATCCTTTATTCGAATACCGATCACAAACCCACACATTTTTTCCGACAACCGGGTTTTATTTTGATCGAGTGTACGCTTCGAACAGTCAAACATAAGGTAAAAGAACTAACTTCTGCACTTTGATTTATATACATATCGTATACATACATGCATATTTAAAAGCTAATCAATAAATTGTAGGAAATATAAGAACCTGTAGTAGTTGACTATCTTTCATATAAGAAGAAGAAATTCATGAATATTTTATTAGATTGGTCAAATGAGTATGACCCACCAATGTCTCTATACTTTCATGTGTATTCAAACAAAACAAAATAGTACTTATGTTGAAATATTTTACTGAATAATTATTAGCATTTTATATATATGTCACTTAAGTTTTTAGTTAATAAGATTAGTAATTCTATTCAAATATGTTATCCATAATATATATATATATATATAGATATACACACTTTATAAACGTTTAAGGACATTATGGGAATATATATAATTTGAAAGCAATTGATTAGTAATTTACTCATGAACTTTTATTAAGAAATATTTACTATGAAAACCCCGGTTGTCACATATCTAGATTAGTTAAACACGTTTAAATTTAATTATTTCTCTAATAGATAAATATAACCTGCATGTAGATAATTGTACAAACACTCACGAGCAAGGTTAAATTACATTGGAAAAGCTAAAGGTACGGATCCTTACCCCTCTCCTTTGTTATCTGGTTCAGTTGATAAAAACCCTATTGAATATATATATATATATATATAAATATTAAAACTCCTCCGTCTTTGAGCATCAATTCATTTGACCGTCCGTTCTCTTCTTGTTCTGAATATAAAGTTGACTTATATATTAATATATATAAATCATACGATACTTTTAATTCACTCATTATCGTATGTTCCAAAGTATGTGATATTCTTAGTATTAGTTATTATTTGCATCAGATTATATGACTCAGATTTTCAGTACTTTGTTACCCTAAGCTACCGCTTCCCGTGGAGTGTCCCGCGGGCATGTTGTTGTGGCATCGACAATATGTGCTCCACCCGTGACGGAGAGATTAGTTCACGGCGTCTCTTAAGTACAGGTGTGGTAAAATGCAATTAGGAGGCGTATGGATCGATCCTAGTTCAGTTTCAGTTTCAGTTCCGGAAATGGTTGCGGGTATGCCAACCTGCGCCATTTCATGTGTTGATAAACGGGAGTAGCTACCCGTATATCAACACGCATAATAGAATTCAGTTTGGCTTATGGGTACATCCGTATTACATGATTCAGTTCCGTTATATGCTTGTTACGTTTTAGATCAGTACTTGTGTTATCAGTTTCAGTTAATTATTGCGTTACTATTTGAGCCTATTATTCCGTACTGGGCCTTCTGCTCATTCCGTAAACTTTTTGTATCTACAGGTTAACAGGTTACTTTGGGCGGGATAAAGAGAGAGCAATAAAACATAGGATGCTACCTAAAGAAGCCTGTCACTTATATAATATTAATGTATTTTGACCTTATGACTAAGAACCACCTGTCTTCCGTAACGCTTTGTGTGTGTTTTATAATTAAATAAAAGAAACTTTGTCTTTTGTCTCTGATATGATATTGTGACACGTCAGCCCATTCTGGGCCGGGGTGTTACAATATGATTACATGGTATGTGAAAATTCTTGGATTGATGATGATTCTTATATGTGGGTTTTCTTGATGTTGAATCATAGGTTGTGAAATTGTTTATAAAGGATTTAATCTAGGTTAGTAAGGTCTTAGAAGCTAAGAAACTAACTTAAGCAAAGATAAATCCAAACAATTAGCCAAATTGCTAAGAAGCTATATGTTGGATTAAGTGAGTTTTACTAATATGATATAAACCCCGCAAATCAATGCTTATAATTGATTATTATGTTTGTTAATTGAATGTTGGCTGCCAAATCATGGCTAACACCATGGTATGGGTTTATGAGTTGGGAATGGGTGGGTTAGTTGACCTATTTGTTGAACAAAGGGGGTTAGAAATTATGCCTACTAGGTGTTTGATGAATTGTCTAATTGAAAAATCTTGAATTATTATAAGCTTATGAAATCATTGGTGAGAATGTCACTATTGACAATCATGTGTTGAATTGGATATGTTAATTTAAGATGAAAAAACATGAGTGTATTGAAAATCACTTGGGTACTTGTTTAGGTGGCTCAAGTGGAACCACATAAGTCAAAGGCGAAACTGATACTCACCAAAAGGGGAAGCTATAGGTACGTTACAATTGTAATTACGTTTATTTATATTCGTATAAATCCTTATCACAATGTTGTTATGATGGGAGAAACTTGTTTGTTGAATAGAGATTAGCCACAATTCTTGAGACCATAAGGTAGTCGTTTTAGTCAAACCTTGATTGAACAAATAAACCAAGGCCTAAGTTGTCTTATAGGCTCTTGAAGCGGAGGCATCATTATAGAATCCTACTATGGCTGCGTGTTATAGTAAGATTAGTATAATCATGGTCAAGTGTACAATGGCCATCAATTGAGTAATAGGCTAGTAAGACCAAGGTATAAGCAATTCCCACGCGAATTGTAGAGCCCGAGGCATTCCTATGATAAATCGTTCTCAACTAAGTCTTGGACAAGTAATACAACACAACCATGAACCATGTATTGGTTGGAAAAAACTTAGAGAATTTTGGCAATTTATGCCTGGATTCTCGAAGAAATCTACATTAGCCGAAAGGACTAATGGGAATTCAATAAAATGTGCTATGCATAGGCCAAACTAGTTTAATAAATGGTAAGGATAATCTAGGATTGATAACAAACTAGAAATCCGAGTATTTTGACAATTTGATCATAACGGGTCGATTTGGGTTGGAAACTCCCAACCGAACCATAGACCAGGAAACATATAAAAGCCCAATAACCGGATTATGAATTCACATTAAGACTATAGGATTTGTAAGTGTAGAGGATCGTTTTGTCAAAAACAGATTGGTTTGATCATACAAGTCTACTAATCTAGGTGCGGAAACCCTGGATCAGTTATAATATGATAGTTATCGAATCAAACACGCAGATTCACCTTTTCAATACTCATTTCCATTAATTACTTGTCAAAATGTGCTTACAATAAGCTTTACAAGTCAATCAGACACTTTCAAGATAAACACAAACACTAGAGAGCACCTAGACCAAACACACACTCTAAAATGGCAAAAACTACATCATAAAACAAAGTTTCTCCTTATATAGCCCTGCAGATTCACCCTTAACGTGTGGTCGAATGTGGAAGTTTTCCACATTCGCCCTTCCATACAGCTCGAACCTGGCTTCTGTTCTTCATTTGTCCAATCCAAGTCACATTCGCCCCATAACATCTACATTCGTCCTAGTGTTTTTCCATGTTCGCCCCTACACTATCACCAAAACAACTTTGATTTTGCAATCCAAAGCACTAGTCGCACATTATGCATCAACAAACTCCCCCTCGACTATTGCTTGGATTGCCTACGTTCTTCGTGCATCTACTTATTCATCAGCTTCAATCGTAGTTGTTTCTTTTGATCTTTTGTCATCTCGGGCTCTAATTTTCTATTCGTCGAACGTTTTGGCACTTCATTCATTTTCACTTTCTTGCCAAGTTTCTTCTCCAGATTACTACCTGAATTGATGTCATATGCAAAACAAACTCCAACCACCTGTTGATACTTTCTCGCTTGATCTGCATCCTTCGAATCACAGTAGATTGGATTATAGTATAGCATGATGATGTCTTCAAAAGTACAGTTGATGATCCACATCGGATCAAAAATGTGTATCTTCTTGTACGCATCCTTCCCATCTTTCAACACAACTACCGCTTCTGCTATTCGCCAATCGTAGTACCACATAACAAATTCAGAACTGAAATGCTGCTGAATTGCCATTAACGGTATCTTCTTCATAACAACAGGAGATATGTACTTCAAAGTCACTTTCTTCATTCCCGTCTTTGGATCAATCTCTTTGTGTACTTTTCTTCTGGGATACTATGGTTTAAACACATTCCACTTCGTTCTACTCTCCCAGCACAATTTATCAGCAAACCAACCAACTACATCATTGTTTGCTGAAGCACCAGACATAGTGAACCTGCATATGTCTCTCACCGCCCAGTACGATAGAGTTTCAATATCATGGAATCTGTAGAAGTACAGAATTCCTTTCTCCCATTTTACCGCTATGTACTTCAACTGTCTAAGATATTTCCAACCTAAGGCTCTGCCTTTGAATAGTTGGTTATGATATCTATAGAAACCTCCCTGTGCTTCAGGCTTTGGTCGCTTATCGTCCATTTCTTTCAATTTCTTTAACAAAGTCTTCAAACCATCACTTTGTTCCATTGTTGGTTTCTGACTACTTTCTCCAAACACATTTTTCATGAAAGCTTCACTTTTCTTCTTTGCTTTATACTCAGTCTCTTTCATGTTTACCTCTGTAAAGTCTGGAAATACTTCATCACTCTTATCCCTAAAGTACTCAGGATATTCTTCGTGTGTGATGTCTTCAATCTCTATCTCTTCCTTTTCAAACGATTGCTCATCAGAATGATTTCCTACATCCTTTTCAAGAATGTCAGGAATCATTTGTTCATTCATGATTTCCTCTTGTGTCTTTCCAACTTGCTGCGCTATACCTTCAAGTATTTCTTTCGAAAGAGCAGCAGACACTTCACCCTCTTCAAGATCTGGGTCGTTATATTCCAATTCAAACCTTATATCATCTGCTTCAAAGATTTCAGGAAATTTTCCTGTAAGCTCAATTGTCCATACTTTCTTATTCAACATCTTCCTGTACAGATTCTTATCATCAGCAGATAATGACTTGATCTTTTCCGTCCAGAAGATATCATCATCATCATCATCTTTATTCCCACCAGACTTCTTCTTTGTAGAACTAGATTGTCCTTTATCTCCTTTGCTAGTCTCTCTCTCCTCAAAACTAAACTTGCTAGCATCATTATCATCATCATCACTATCACTATTATCCTCATCATAATTTTTCTCTCCTGATTTCCCATCAGCATCATCATCATCATCAGATCCATCATCTGATTCATTATCATCTCCTTCATCTGATGAGTCACCATAATCTAACTTTTCTTCTTCATCCTCCTCTTCCTCTTCACCTTCTTTGAGTTTAGGAGCTTCATTATACAATTTGTCTAGTAGTTTGCTCATCCTCTCATTATCTTTAATCAGCTTCTTATTCTCATTTCTTATTGCAGCAATCAACCTCCTGTTTCTCTTACTTCGAATATCAATCTCTTCTTTCTCTTCTTCTAACCTTTTCAACTTCTTTTCCAACTCATCTTGATTAGTTTTAGCAGCCACAACAATCTGTAACATCATTTCTTCATTCTTTTTGAATTTATCAATCTGAGCTTGTTGTGTAGTGATTATCTTCATCATTTCTTCCATATTCTTATTCACAACCTCCATGACATCATTAGAAACAGTCATCTTAGGATTGGAAGATTCAGCTTCAGGAGTTTTCTGCTTTTTCTGGAATAAGTTCAATATATTCTGCAAAGTAGTATCCAGATCAGGAACTACTTCAGATTCAATAGTAGTCTTCTTTTGTTTCTTTGCAACCGGAGAAGTAACTTTTGATGACGTGCCAGCATCAGGGACTTTCTTACCCTTCAACAATATCTCAACTTCCTTTTCTCGACTTCTCTTGGGTTTTTCTTTCACATCTCTCTTTGACATAGTCTTGTATTTGGGTTTCTTCTACTTAGTAATCACAGGAGAACCACTAAAATCTTCAACACCCAACCAAGATCTCCTTCTCCACTCTCTAAATCAATAGGAGCTTTCTGCAATTGTTCTTCAATAGACTTATTCAAACTCTCAGACTCTCCAACCACAGTGGCCTTGCGCTTAGAGGTCTTCTTTAACGTCTCATCGTTAGAATCCCATCTCTCATCTTCTTCTGTTTCTTCAGAATCCACAGAAGATTCTTCATCAACCAGTTGGGTACCTTTCTTTGCAATACTTTTCTTCCTTTTCTGTTGCTTCTTTGTCTGTTCAGCTTCATCAAGCTTTGCCTTGCCCTTCCCTTCGGCTCCAGCATTCTTAACTTGCCTCTTTCTTTTCATCGTTGGATCTGGATGAACTAAAGGATTATCTCTATCAGACTCACTGTTTGCATGCCTTGCCTTGTTCTCACCTGGATCTGTGTATCCTGGATTAATCAAATATCCAAACAGATTCTTATGTGGTGGCTTCTCGTTATCAGGAACGCCTTTGTAACCTTTCATCCTTATCAAAGTCTTCAAATTCATGTGATCCTGAACAAGAATCTTGGTAGGAGCTTTCTTCAAAGTTGGATACTTGAGATCAAATATCATCATCAAAAACCTGGGATATAACAGAAATTTCTTTGTCTTCAAACCCTTGAGAGGTTCAAGCATATGATCAAGAATCATCCCAGCCACATTGAATGGTTTATTCAATGTTAAAGAAACCATTAGAGAACTCAAACTCTTCCTCATTACGTCATATCCTCCACCCACAGTTCCAAACACATGGATAATGACTTGTGCAAAATACTTGAACTGAGGACACAACTTTCCTTTGTTCAAAGCACTATCTATAATCGGACCGTTATACTTCATTCTCAAAAATCATAACCTCTGTTCAATCCATGAAAGGCTTCTTCATCTCTTAACTTTAGAGCTTGTCTGATATCATCTTCAGTAACCAATGCAAGCTCCCCCTGAATCTCACTAACAATTGCTGTCTTAGAATCCCAGAAGTCATAACGAGCATTCCTCCAGAACTCTTCAATAATATCCTTATAAATGATTGCAGGTGTTGCAATAGCATCTATAATACGGCTACTTCTGAGAAAATCCACAATCCATGAGAATTCAGTAAGCTTCTGTACTTCACCGACAAACGCACAACAATTGTGAGCGCTTTCGAATGGCCAATCTTCCAATACTCTTTGAACAGGAACTTCTTGTACTGGAACTTCAATATTCTCAGCTTGTTGTTCTGCCATTTGAATATCTGTAAAAACAATACATTGAAAATACGTTAAAAACGAACACGACAAAATTTGAATTTTGGTTTTCAACAATTCCACATTCGCCCTTACGGAGGTACGAATGTGAAATTTCTGAGGTACGAATGTGACAATAAAGGTTCCAATGTGAAACTTTGTAAACAAAATCCCACTTTCGTCGCAAATATCCACTTTCGTCCCAATGAACTTTTACATTCGACCTAAAATTTCAGGTTCGACACTTCTACTGGTCGAATGTACCAGTTCATCAAACCAAAAAATCAATTCTGCAATCTAGCTTGTTTTAACCTCTGATTTTGATTTGTTTGCCTTCTAAACCAACCGACTAAGCTATATTATCAATTAATTGAATCAATTGTTTAGTTTTTGATGATTTTAATCATGATCTAGGGTTTATCAGTTTTTAAAGATTAAAGTCTAACAATTAGCCAGTTATAACACTAGATTATGTTATATTCTCCCCCTAAAATCATCAACAACTAAAACTTATTCATCAATTAGCACTAAAACACTCTTAAAATTGTCCAACGATTCAGTTCTAGGGTTTCAAACTAAAAACCCCAAATCAGTCCTGTTTTCATGGCCATTACCTACATTTTTTGGATCAAATTGATGAGTAATGATCAGGGAATCAGGGTTGAGAAAAACAAGGGCAACAAGATCTTGGGATTTTGAAAATTTTTGAAAAACCAGTAATGAAGAGGTTCGAATGAAGAACTGACATTTATAGGCTGCTACTTTCGACCAAACAGCTAGGGCGAATGTGAAACTATTTCCACATTCGACCCTATTTAAAGGTGCGAATGTGGACATAGGGTTCGAACGTATAAAGTTTCATTTGAACTCTCACATTCGTCCGTTCTGATAGGTTCGAAAGTAACAAAATTTGTACCTTCGACCCAACTAAGGAGTGAATGAAAATTGGAAATTTTGAAAATTTACCAAATCTCTAAATTGAATCCCGTTCACACAGTTTTCAACATTTTAAGCCTCAAACATTCATTAATTTACATTTAAATGATACAAAACTCAGATTGGTTCATCAAATTTCAGAAAATGACCATCAAACACCATCGGTTATAAAAAATAACACAGAAATGTAAAAATTTGGGTTTTTCTGAAATTTATATTAAAACACACCTAAAATCGTTTTGAGTTTTTGTATCTTTTTCAACAACAAATGTAAACTCAAAACAGTAAAGGTTTTGCGATTTCCGGTAGAAGGATCATATCAGTTTTTGAGAAATCTGATCACACCGTTGATCTTTGTTATATATTATCATTAGAAACAATGTGTGATCCGGCAACTGCTGATATTGCTGTCCACATAAACTCACATGCAGACCGTTAGGCAGTGCTTTAAAATGATACGCTGTTAGGTGTATTATACTAACACATTTATAGTTCCCACGCACACGACATACTCCCGTATCAAGGAATTTACACAAAGCTTCCTTGTAACTCGTGATTATGCCAATGTTATCCGTTTAGTTACAAGAGATATAGCACAGAGGTGTACAGGTCAGCAAATGAATGCAGCAAAGTAACATGTGCATATATACCAGGTTGAGGCTGATATCAATCACAGATTTTCATCAGTTAATTGATACGATGCAATTAATGATCTTTGATCAGTAATAAACATGAAGTTCCTAAATTCGGTAACTTTTAGGTTTTGGCAATAAAGCTCTTTTAGCAAATATTCTGATTGAATCTAGGTCCGTAAACTAATACGACAAAAGTTCAATCAGAATATCCCGGATAACAATTAACATAACGACCCGAAACCTCAGATTTTGGCAACCCTATCAAACGAAATTACGGTACTAAGACCATATGCCCATGAGGTGTTCAGCCACTAACGAGTAGTTCGGTATGTTTGTATCACTAATGCATGCAGTAATAGGTCTATGAAGCCTATCAGCACGTCACACGAAATCAACACACGCCTCGTATTGCATTACATTTCTTTAACATGTGTCAGATCCCCACTGATGTACTATCATTTCCTCTTTTATTCCTGGAAATCATTTTGGGTTTTTCTGTTTTTATGGCTTTTTGGATTTTTCAATGTTTTTGGTTTTTCTAAAAACAGACTCCCCCTAAAATGTAAAACATATTTTTGGGATTTTGAATTTTTCTGAAAAACATTAAAACAAAAAGTGATAAACCGAGATGATCATCAGTCTTGTTTTTCTTTAATACCGTTAGCTTTTAAAAGATAATCAAATCTGGATTTATCAAAAGCTTTTGTGAAAAGATCCGCTCTCTGATAATTAGTGGGGATTTTGACCATATCGATCAACTCTTTTGCATTGCAATCACGGATAAAGTGATACTTAATCCGGATGTGCTTAGCTTTTGAGTGATTGACCGTGTCTTTAGTTAATGCAATTGCGGCTTCGTTGTCACAATGAATAGGGGTTTTTAGAAATTGCAAACCGTAAACGACCATTTGCTGTTGAATCTAGAGAACCTGTGAGCAACAACTAGAGGCTGCTACATACTCAGCTTCGCAGGTAGATAGTGCGACTGACGTCTACTTCTTACACTGCCAGGTCACAAGCCTGCTCCCCAAGAATTGACATCCAGCCGTTGTGGATTTGCTGTTTTTGTCACAACCGCCCCAATCTGCATCACTAAAGGCTATGAAGTCAAATATATCATCATTAGGGTACCATAGTCCTCTCGATGGACAACCCTTCAGATATCTTAGGATTCGCTTGACCGTCGTTAGGTGACTTTGTTTCGGCTTCGATTGAAAATGTGCACAGAGACATGTAGCGAACATTATATATGGGCCTTGATGCAGTGAGATACATCAGAGATCCGACGATTGCTCTGTATTTAAATGGGTCTGTCAGCTCACCCTTAGCGTCAACACCAATCCCATGATTAGGTTGTATTGGGGTATCCATCGGCTTCGAATCTTCCATCTGGAACCGGCTCAAGACTTCAGATACATATTTGGTTTGATGAATAAAGATCCCTGTTGGTCTTTGATCCACCTGCAAACCGAGGAAAAACTGCATTTCTCCCATCGCACTCATCTCGAACTTTTCCTGCATTACATATTCAAAATCTCTGCAAAGAAGTTCGTTAGTAGACCCAAAAATAATATCATCTACACAAATCTGGACGAGAAGCAAGTCATCCCCTGTTTTCTTGGTAAACAGTGTGCAATCGACCAAGCCTCGTTTGAATCCTTTGGATAGCAGGTACATGCTTAGCTCCTCATACCATTGGCGTGGAGCATGGTGCAACCCGTATAGAGCTTTGTTGAGAATGTAAACCTTATCCCGGTGGATAGGATCTTCAAAGCCTGGAGGTTGACCGACGTAGACCTCTTCCTTGACCACACCGTATAGAAACGCGCTCTTGACATCCATTTGGTACACCATGAATTTCTTATACGAGGCAAATGCTAGAAACATACGGATAGCTTCTATACGTGCCACAGGTGCATATATCTCATTGTAGTCAATTCCTTCCACTTGATGAAAACCTTGAACTACCAATCGAGCTTTGTTTCTTACGATCACGCCTCTATCATCTTTCTTACATTTGAAAACCCATTTAGTTCCAATCTTTTTCCTTCCCGGAGGTAAATCTGTAAGTGTCCAGACACCCAATTTCTGGAACTGCAACAACTCTTCTTGCATCGCCTCTACCCAAGCATCATCCAAAAGAGCTTCCTTGTACGTCCGCGGCTCAACTTGTGAAACATAACAAGCAAAAGACCAGTCATTCTGACAACCAGATTTTTGAATTTTTTCATATAAAGCTAAAGCGCCAAGATTTTCCGGTGAGTTTGCATTACGAAGTTGTCCTCTAGTCATGACACTGCTTCCAGGGTCACCAATAACTTGCTCGAGCGGGTGAATACGATGAATCCGAGATTCCGGATGATCAGGTACTGTAACTCCCGTCTGAGTAGTCAAATTCTCCAGTGAATCCAGATCATTCACCGTGTTAGATGATGAAGCAACATCTGGATTTGGGTTCACTGGTGGTGCCTCTGTTGCATGATCTAGAATAGCTTCACTAAAGTCTTCATCATCTTCCGATTCTGACGTATCAAGTGTAGTCGAAGCTTCTTAGAACACTTCTTCCTCTGCTGCAGGAGCATTGGCATCATTAGAAGCTGCTGGAGGAGTTACGGTGATTGGACGCACCAACGGTGAAGTTGCCGCGTTTTCACACTCGTAAAGGAATCTTAAAACAGCCTCTTCAACCAAGCTATTTAGATTGAATGATTCAAAGAAATCTTTGTAATCAAACATCCAGTCAGGACCGTTTCCCTGTACATTCTGAGTATACCGTTGAACCTCCACATTTGCCCAATCCTTCACCTGTCGAGTTCTTTTGTTGAATACCCGTTTGAGCGGGGTTGCATATCCAACAAAGTATCCGTTTTCAGCTTTAGGACTAAACTTTTCACCTGGATTCAACATCGTACACGGAGCCCCAAATTGTTCTAGATACTCCAAGTTCGGCTTTCGTCTGTTCAATAGCTCATAAGAAGTTTTGCCAAACTTCTTCACTGTTAACACACGATTCAGTGTATAACAAGCTGCGTAGATAGCTTCATTCCAGAACATTACTGGAAGGTTAGAATCTGCGAGCATTGTTCTTGCCGTTTCTATTAGAGTCCTGTTTTTCCTTAAGGCGACACCGTTCTGTTGTGGGGATACGGAGCAGAACATTCATGATGAATTCCTTTATCTTCACAAAGAGCATCCATCTGTGCATTTTTTAACTCCGTCCCATTGTCACTCTGAATCCTTTTAATCTTCAATCCATAGACATTCTCTAATCGAGTGAACAGAACTTTCGAATTGGTAAACGTGTCACTTTTATGTTGTAAGCACATCACCCACGAGAATCTTGAAAAATCGTCAGTAACCACAAGACAGTAAAGCTCTCCGACATGACTCTTATGCCTTACAGGTCTGAATAGGTCCATGTGCAGACGCTCAAGTGGCATTTCAACAGAGTTCACTTTCTTCGGTTTGTGGGACTGTTTGTGTTGCTTACCTTTCTTGCAACTCACAGACTTGTCATTTAAATGAAAATGTTTGACATTAACGCCTTCGACAAGCCCATTCTTCACCAAATGATTCATTTTTTTGAGGTGAATATGTCCCATCCTTCTATGCCACATTATAGATTCTTTCTCTGTAGCCTTTGATAGGAAACATGTAACTTGTCCCTGAGTTGTCATCGTTTTCGACATATCAAGAATGTAAAGATTATTAACTCTTGGTGCCTTTAACATGATCCACTCTTTTGGAATAACAAAGCCTGGTTTGAGAATATAGCAAGTGTTGATGCACCTTCTGTGGACGTCACTGTCGAATAGACTAGGGTTGAGTCTTTGTGTTGTGTTACATGAGATTGTGGTGATCCATAAGGGCATTTTATGGATCTGACGCATTTGTAAAATATAGGATAATACACAAAGCTAGGTTCGTCCTCTATACAAGGGGCGAATGTGGAAGTTTTCCACATTCGACCATTACAAAGGGGCGAATGTGGAAATACTCCACATTCGTACCTTCAAAAGGGGCGAAGGTGGCTTTGGGTATTGGACTATAAATAGCAATCTCATGTGTAGATTTTCATTTGGTGATTTGAGTGTGTACTTTGAATGCTCTCAAGGGGGAGGTCATGCCCGACCTCCCCCGGCCACGAGATAGATGTTTATCCTACTGATGACAGTGTCTGTAACCGTTTCTGTAGTAATACGAATCTGTGATGACGTTGTTATCGTATATTTCTGTCTCGTCTCGAATCTCCCGTCTGAAACCGAGTTGTTTATGCGTATTCGATCCACGAGTTCGGTTCCTAACCGGATTCACAACTGGTATCAGAGCCGTGGTACCGATTTGAACGATCTAACAGTCGTTTGAATCAATCACAGCTCGTTTTTCAGGTTTTCAGACGTAAAATTCAGATTTTGAATGAAAGGTTGAAACCCTAGATTCTTAATTGAACCCGAAATCATGTGATTTCTCCATGTTTTTGTGAATTCGAGGGTTAGGTTTTCATTTCCGCACCTTTCTGAACAAGTTTCATCATCAAATTCAAAGGATCAGAGTGATTATGGACTGATTTGAAGAAAATATTGAACAAGAACACGTGTTGTCTGCACATTCGCCCCTTTCAGAAGATCGGGAGGGCGAATGTGGAATTTTACTGGGCGAACGAAGAATTTTTAGGACGAACGTGGAGAGATTTTGGGCGAACCTGGAATTTTGTTATGTCAATTTTCACATTCGGGTGACAGATTCCACATTCGGTTCATCGGGCGGGCGAATGTGGAAATTAAGTGGACGAAAGTGAAGTTTTTGGACGAAAGTGGAACTTGTGTGCTGATATTCTACATTCGGGTCATCTTTTTGGGCGAATGTGAAGCTCCCAGGGGCGAATGTAGAATTTAAGGCCTAAAATTTTTGAAGATTTTCGGAAGAATGGTGATGAGGTTTACCCAAATTTGTTGAAGAATTGATGATGATGAAATAGTTTTATTGTGGGGTAGTCATGAGAATCAACAGTATGATAATCAGATTCAAATGACTATTATGGGCCAGAACAGATATATTTGTATTCCGCAAGATGAGAACAGTCAACCCAGTTCCTGTGTGTTTGAAGGAACTTGTTCTAAAGAGTTGTTATGAAGAAGGAAATCAAGTTTGAGATGTCAATGTTCTGAAAGTAATGAGGTATCCTAGTAGGAGTCATGTGGCACGTAGGTTCAACGAAAGTTTCAAGTGCTGAAAAATTTTGATGGCTTGATCCACTCGTCTACGGCTTGTATTTTGTCGAACAGATGAAGTTACTCAAGAACATGATTGATTGATTATATTGAATCTCAAAGAAACTTGGTGAAGCATAAGTCAAGGGGGAGATTGTTGATGTAAGTGTCTGATACTTCAACAATAACTGACTGAAGATGCTAGGAAAAGAGAAGAATGTGTTAATGCAATCACAGTCAGCACAGATGAAGAATTTCATAGAAATACTAATGTTCGAGTGGATTGTTTTGCACATAGTCCATTTGAGTTGTTTAATTGGGTACTGACAGATAGACTTCTCCAGCTGGTGTGAAGAGTGATGCAAAGGTTAAGTGCAGATATGAGACGTAAATTAGTGGTGGTATCTACATGTTACGTTGAATATCTGATCGGTCAGTATGGAATTCTTCTAGTAGGGGTCTTATCAGGCTAGTTGGATTGCGCGTGATGTACTTGGTCAAGATGACATTCCTGGGTACTGATGCTACGAGACTGCAGTGCATTACATTGTCGACTTCACATTGGCGTAACTAGGTGATCTGGTTGTAATTCAGCGACCTGCTGAATTCGCAAATGATATACGCGGTTTAGCTGACTTCCTGCGTATTGATGTTGAGGGTCCGTAGTGCATTACTTGGTCGGTTCACGAAGGATATTGTATTTCTAACTCAATGCAATAGTGCATGTATTGAGGGGGAGACCTGTGATTCTGACTGTTGATGTGCAAGAGATTTGTGGATTCGCCAGCAACGTCCAAGGGGGAGATTTTTGATGCACTTTCTGTGGACGTCACTGTCGAATAGAATAGGGTTGAGTCTTTGTGTTGTGTTACATGAGATTGTGGTGGTCCATAAGGGCATTTTATGGATCTGGCGCATTTGTAAAATATAGGATAATACACAAAGCTAGGTTCGTCCTCTATACAAGGGGCGAATGTGGAAGTTTTCCACATTCGACCATTACAAAGGGGCGAATGTGGAAATACTCCACATTCGTACCTTCAAAAGGGGCGAAGGTGGCTTTTGGGTATTGGACTATAAATAGCAATCTCATGTGTAGATTTTCATTTGGTGATTTGAGTGTGTACTTTGAATGCTCTCAAGGGGGAGGTCATGCCCGACCTCCCCCGGCCACGAGATAGATGTTTATCCTACTGATGACAGTGTCTGTAACCGTTTCTGTAGTAATACGAATCTGTGATGACGTTGTTATCGTATATTTCTGTCTCGTCTCGAATCTCCCGTATGAAACCGAGTTATTTATGCGTATTCGATCCACGAGTTCGGTTCCTAACCGGATTCACAGCAAGTTTTGTCGTCGAAGTGCACAGAAAATTGTTTGTCGCAGATTTGACTGACACTTAACAGATTGTAATCAATTTGCTTCACATAGGAAATCTTCTCAAAACTCACTATCGCGTTAGCCACACTTCCCCCCATAGTGATGTAACCTCCTTTATTTCCAGCAAAAGCAACATAACCTCCATTGATATTCTTCACATCAAACAATGATGCTAAATCCCCAGTCATGTGGCCTGAAGCTCCACTGTCAACAATCCAAAGACTGCTAACAGGGCCAGCTGAAGCTCCCTGCACACATCAAGAAAAGTCATTAGTTCTTTCGGGGGACCCAAGCCTGCTTAGTCTTGGGTCTTTGAACATCAGATTTCAAAGAATCATTCACAGAAACATTAGGCTTAGAATCAATCTTTTTCTGATCGTTTAAACTTTTCTCACATTGAGATTTTTCATTTGACTTTGAGGTAGAAGCACCCGGAGAACCCTTAGGTGACCAAGATTGTTCCGAACGTTTTAGAATCCTAATATGAGTTTTTGGAGTCTCAGTTGGTTTCTTAGTGTCGTTCTTAAATGTAACTTTCTTAGTTACCTTCTCTGATTTAACAGAGACAGGTCCAACAGTCGACTTAACAGCAGGTTTTGGTGGAACCTTTTGTTTTTCAACCATTGTGTTCACCATAGGTTTCTTCAAAGGTTTCTCCATAGCAATTCGGTTTCGACGATCATAGTTGAATTGACGATTATCCCTCCTTTGATAATAATTGCTTTGATTGTAAAATGGTGCTGGTAGAGGGACAAAACGTCTTTCCGGATAACTATGATTATCAACCGGCTTTCTAAAAGATTGCCTCATCTCAACTTCGTGCCTCTTATGCCTCATGTAAGGGCAGTGAGCAAGTAAATGCCCCCTCTCCTCACACTTGAAACACGCACGGTATTCCTCAAAAATATTTTGAGTATGTGGCTTAGCAAATGACTTGATCGGATATTGATCATCCACACATCGGCGTCTTAGACTGTCAGGAGCTGGGTCCTTCGAGTAAGCCGACTCGAGAAAGCCATTTGCCTTTTCTTTAGGCCTTATGAATTCAGTGACGTGAACCTTAGGTTCTTTTGGAGTATCTAGATAGAGTTTCTTCAAAATTTCTGGTGGTACATCATTGGTCCTTTCGTGTTTAGGAAACCATATAGTACTTTCTTGCCAGATCTTTTCAATTTTAGAATAATTTGCAAATTTTATCAGATACTCCTCGTCAGAGATAATCATATCGGATCCTTCCATTCGATAAAATACCTTGACGGGTTTGTCAACTGATTCAGTTTTAACTTCTTTCTTCACTGATTGATTGACACGATGTGCATTTGCCATCGGATGACAAATCTGAGAAGGTGATAGTGGTTCATTTGTGATAATATGATTTTCCTTAGGAATATCACTCACTTTCTCAGTTTTCTCACTTTCTGTGTCAGAATCATCAATCACAACAGTTACGCCTTCATCATTTAACGCCAAAATCGGTCGTACATCAGAATTTGGATCTCCAACACTAGAAGTGTTAGATTCATCTTCCGATGCAGAGTCAGATTTGACTGAACTCTCCGGTGTTATTGCGTAGCAGTTGTGATTCTCAAATAACACTGGAGATGGAACAGCTTTGTAATTTGCATTACCGGGTTGTGATGGCTCTTCAATGATATGGTCAACCACATATGCAATGCGTTTATAGCTTTCAAGCTTTTTGTTGACCTTTTCTGCAAAGCACTTGATGGTGGCCATTTCTAACTTTGTTTCTTCAAGTTCATTTATATAACTTTTAATTGCAAGTTGTTTTAAAGAAAGTGTTTTCTTTAAGTCAGAAATGTCCTTTTTATAACCATCAAGCACCTTGTTAAACTCTTTGGCTTCCTTGCGATACGATTGACAATTGATTATCGCACTCTCAAGTTGAACCTTGAGTTGCTTGTTTTCGTCTGTCAACCTATCACAAGTACCACAATACTTCTCACTATTCATATCAGTTGTAGATTCAGAACTTACCTGTTTCGGAGGATCTGTCATAGCCCTGAGAGCGAAATGAGCTTCTTTTCCAGCAAAGAACTTTGAGTAGTCATTTCTGGTGAAGGCATCATCCACAATACATGACTTCCGAGTCATAAGAAAATCAGTTTCGGCCAAAAGTTGATTAAATTTATACCTGGAAAGTGGCACTATTGTGAATGATGTCTAGAGCTACAGGGTGATTTATAAATTCATGTAATGGCATAACAATTTCCTCCATATCATATCATATGAGTCATTTCTCTAAGCAAAAGGCGGACCTTTAATTTTTCTAGCATTTCTCTGTTCATTATTATAAAAAATACTCATTAATATATCGTTGATAGCCACTGAAAGATTTATTACCATGGTATGCATTGTAACAAACATACCTGAGAAAATAAATCTTCCATCATCCAAGGAACTAAGTACTTCCATGGCCAAATATCGAGTGTGCTTATATACCCTTTTTAAACGCAACTTTGTAGATGTTTTTGAGGCTGATGTGATGTTAGGATGCACAAAACCTAGCTTCTACGTATATTGAAAACTCGTAAGCACTAAAAACACGCTCGATAGGGCTTCTAAGTAAGGTTACTATTGAAGTTAGTCATCATGAGTAGCCAATAACCTGCAATTCCGTTTGCTGCACAAAAACATGTAGTTTATCATAAGAACGTGGGCATTCTAGAAGAGCTAGAGTAGAGTTTCTTCAAAAAGGTGTAAAGATAATGTAATAAAGAAAATAAAACAGAACCATATATGCCGGTACTACTTCAATCAAAGGGTAATTTAACATTGCTGCAAAAAAGGAGAAAACTTCACCAATAAATATAAGTTCGTCCTCGTGTTCTTGGTACATGAAGAAAAAACAACAATTCCTTCAAAATATGCCCATCCTTGCTATCAGAGTAAACATAAGAAGACGCCCATTGCTTGACAGTACTCTCGCAACACTCAAAATCATACGCATTCAAAGTTGGATAAAGTAAAAGCCAATGAAACACAATAACTACCACTTTACCAGGACAATTATATACTTACATCTATACCGACACATACTTAAGGTGTATACATTGTGTGAGGAATGTTTGGTACCTTGCCGGTTGAACCTTCCCCTATTAAGGTAGATCTATGAAAGTCTCCAGTAACTTCCTTTAACTCTTCAAAAGAAAACAATTTGTGCACTGGCATTCCTCCTGTACCCAACTTTGCAGCCTCAGAAACATACCATGGTCCAGAAAACAAATGTATCTGTAATATTCGAATTTTTCTTTATATAATATAGTATATAATACAAGATTTGCATTATTATTATTGTTAATCTAGCTAATTAGATTAACTACACATTTTCTTATTTTAATATACATTAAAATGTATATGCTTCTGGTTTTGGTCAAGATAAATAATGATATATAATGATAACCTAAAACAAAATTAGATTTAGTTAGCCAAATTTTATTTGACCCAATTTAAGTTAGCAAATTAGCATTGATATGCAATCGGTATTTCTCGTTCATGCCTATTATTATGTCAACTAAATTTTGATTTCCTTGAAACAAACTTGCCGAAGATCTCTCATTTTAAAACTGCTCATTGATATTTTTATAAACATTGGTAAGGGTTTCCTCCATGGGATCCTCTGCTCAGTTGTGCTACTTCGTGACGCCTTATGCCACTCTTCGCGACCACCACCGCAAGTCCGCAACTATTCGTTGTCGCATAAAGTCATTTAAGCCTCGTCACTTCTTCGCCACCACTCGGTCCACCACACATCATTCCATATATTTCTTTCGCGGAGCAACCATTGTTGTCATGAGCCAGAGCGTTCTCGCAGCCGTCACTAAACCGTTGTGGCCGGTAAATTCCTTTTGCCTCAGTGATACCCGGCCACATGAGACATCTGGTGATTTTTGATCGTCTCTAAATTGTTGAGCCACAGTCCGCAATCATCGATGCTACTTGGTTCGAATGGTTGATCTCCGGCGTGCTCCGTTTGGTTATTAAGGTAACTAACCGAACCCTATTTTACAGTTATATGAATTAGTTTCGTTTCGATTTTCCCGGTAACTATGACCTCTAAATCCGCATGGAAACTCTTTATAAGATGAGAACATATGTACGTTTCTTACTTGAATTCTTTTGCTGGTCACTAAAACTGATCCTCGAAGATGACCCGCATGAGGTTTCTTCATGGTGGCCTTGTGAAAATATATATAATATATATACACATATGAACATCAAACGATACTACATATTATGTATTGATATTCTTTTACTAGTTTTTGTTATTTAGTTTGAAAGATATATAAAGAGGCCTTATAAATCTACACTTAAATTTCATGTTTTCATAAGATACTGAGACGTTTTATGTAGTAAAGATGAATTTAATATTTGTAATTAAGTATATACACACGAGTGTTCTTACATATATGCTAGGTGCTATTTTGTAAAACGATATGTTTGATGCTGATTTAGGCATTTAAGTAACTTAAATATTAATAATTATTAAAATAAAGAGGTTGGATACAGATCTTGGTTGCCGGGAAAACTTAACGAACGAGTAAACTAAATGAATGAATTATCACTAATCAGGATAAATATGGGATTTAGGTTCACGTGCGTATTAATGATGATTTGGTTTGCTTTTCCTTGCTTAAGGTACGGATTCTGTTTTCTTTTAATCATAGTATAACTTTCATTTCCTTCCATGTGTCTGGGTTCGTTAGTCGTATCATTATAGTATAAAATTCATATCCGTTACTTTGTAGTACGGACTTACGTCTATGTTTAGAGTCTGTTTGTCATCATTTTATACGTATCATCGGTTCGTATTTGGTTCATTATTTGGATCGGTGTGTATTTGTCAGTTTGTTTGTTAGTATGTCATAGCATGCCATGCCTCTTTCTTGTACTCATGGCCGCATGTTCCAGTTAGTGTCATTTTTAGTTTTCCTGTAATTATTTACATGGCCTTAGCTTTTGTACTCTGTCACCCGAGCAGTTTGTTTTGACTTGTCGTTGGGGCGTCAGCGACATGAACACTTTCCGTGACAGTGCGTAATAAAAATCACGGCGTCTCTTACATGGTCCTTAGAGGCGTATGGATATATCCTAGATCTGATTCTGACTTCTGATATATGTTTCTGTTTTGTGGAGATTGGAATAATGGGTGTACGCCACACTCACCGTCTCATAGGTGCACGCCACACTCACCGTCTCATAGGTGCATGGACTAGCTAGCTATGTACCAGTTTGTAAGTTTGTTTTGGCTCGTGGGTGCTTCCATTTGACGTGACTTAATTTATTGTTATGAATAGTCACATAGTTTGATGTATGTATCTGTTCTGATAAGTTTATGATATTGTTCTTATATGCTTCGGTATGTGTCTGATTATGTTCCGGTTAAGTATCAGGTTTTGCGTCGGATTATGTTCGTCAATTGTTTCGATATAAAAGTTTGGTTTCGAGTTTGAATAGTGTTCGTTCGGTTTTCGTATTCCCTTTCGTATGTTCACTTCGGTCTCAGTTCTATTATGTCTTGCTTTTCCGCTGCGTTAAATTTACATGTACTGTTGATTCCTCCGTTACTGGGCAATTTTTGGCTCAGCCGCATTTTCTTTTGTTGTGTTGTCTTATTTGCTTCGCAGGTAATATGGGATGTTGGGAATTCAGTGAAGAGTGTTAAAAGAAGTTGGACAAGCAATATTCATTAATTTTAGTGTTACAATGTAATAAATGGTAATTAGGATCTTTTCATTTTAATGTTATGGATTGGTTTTTGAATTTGATATCTGTAAGAGTGACACGTCAGCCCTAGCTGGGTTGGGGTGTGACAATTATGGTATCAGAGCAAAGGCTCTTTCCTGTAGAAAATTAAACCTTTTTACATATGTTCTGAAACTGTAACCTTTTAACGATTTTCTGTGAATTTTAACTTTTTATAGATTTTCTTTAAAAAAAACTATAGTTTTAAAAGGTTTCCTGGCTTTGATACTATGTTAAGTGCTTATACAAGATCATGTTTATGAAAGGACTTGCTGGCACTGGTCAAGAGCTCAGACAGATAGCCTGTAACAGAGTAATCCTGCACCTGTTTTGGCAGCAACTTCGGTTCTGAAAATCCTCGAACACAAACTCTTCTACAAACAACCACAGACCCGAATACCAAAACCACAAGTACTAAAACATTTCCTAAAATCACTCCCACATGTATCACTGGAATCTTTTTTTTCCCTGAATCTTTAATAACTTTTGATCTACATTAACTCCTCGAGCTTCTTCGACACAATAACTCGATGATTTTTGATGGTTCACATCAACCATTAAGCACCTTCCATCAAATTTAACATTCCTATTGCTCAACTCATTACTTAAACAAGACGGCAAACCACCCGTAAACCGATTTAGCGAAATATCGACAGCTGCGAGTTTGTTTCCACATTGTAACCGACTCGGTAGTTGACCCGTCAACTTATTTGATGTCAGATTCAATTCCTAAAATATAATATAAACCCTGAAAGGAGGAATCATTATAGACTGCAAGGATATTAATTTTCTAGTGAGAACCTAGATGTTGTGCATATCATTCAATTAAACTAAACAAACTGATGCATCAATTAACAACAAATAAAAGAGCTCTTATTTACACAAATCTAATTTCAAGAAAAACTTCATACCTTATTATCCGTGGATAATGGGTGAGAACAAAGAACACCAGTACAGTAAAAAAATCATAAGCGACCTTATCAATTGGACAAATTATTAGAGCTGGAACTATCATCCATTGTACCAACATTTTGGAGACGAGCGTAATATAGGAATAGCAAGGTTAATGTTGCTGGGGTTGAGTGGACGAAAAATCCGATTTTGTACACGTAACTCCTTTTTCTTGGAATTTGCTTAAGCTTTTTCTTCCGACCTGTACTTTATCTACCTGGCCAACCAATTTCCAACTCTAGTAGAATGTATAAAATGACGACTGAGACTGAACATGTCCCTAAAAGGAGTGACCAAAACTGCAGACTCAAGTTCTTTAATTTACACAGGACAAAACAAAAAAATATGAACACTACAAAAAAATGTCAAATAGTGGCATACACTTTTAATAGCATTTAGTTTTTGTGCCATTAGTTTATGTTTTTAGTGACACTTTTAGTAAGACACATTTGTTTAGCACACATTTTAGTGACATTTAACTTTTGTGTCACTAATTTAGGTTTTTAGTGGCACTTTATGTATGTCATTGAAACTATTCTAAGTATGGAGTAATTTGTTTAGATTTCCTTCTTTCCCTCCTTCACATCTTGTAATAATATTTTCACTTAAATCAATTCCCCTCTTAATTATCTATCCTAACTTTTAAATTTCCCACCTTAATATTTTATACACTAATTCAGAGTCAAAAACGCAATTTTAAAGTCTGCTTCAAAAATAGATTCACAACGAAAGTTTTATTATTACTGCATGTAATAAACTATATTACAATAAAATAGTATATTTAGTTTACCAGTTTTTGAAAACGAAAATTTTCACCCTATATTAGTTTATGTTGGAATATTATTATTCTAATTAAAGGTAACAATTAAGTTATTTGCAAAATGTGGTCTGCTGATATCACTAGAAATCATATAATATATATACACACATAAAACAATTAAATAATATAACACATAAATATGTATTTAGCATACACACATAGAAAAAGCGGATAAGTATTCATTAGAATATATTAATAATCATGTCACTTTGAACAGTGATTTTTTTCCTGTCTTAAATTTGTATTCTGATAAATATGTTTTGTTTCAGTAGTATTAACATCTGATGGTGGTGGTGTAGTGGTGTAATGGTTTGTGTTATATTTGGTTGACTCGGGTTCGACTCCTTCTGGTTTGTTTATTTCCACCCAAATTTTTTTATCACATATGTTTTACTGGACATGTGTTAGTGCAACCTCATGACATCTGTATTCCACTGTCTGATTACCTCTCACATATAGTTAACATCTGTATTGTACACCCTTCTTATTCCACCGCCACTACACCACACCACCAATCCCTCTCCTTCTCTCTCTTTCATCTCACTTCTATACCTAACCACCACCACCACCATCACCATCATATACCCCATACCACCTGTTAGTTCATTGTTTTTACTCTCAACCATTACTAATGCAAGCCACCCTCAATTGAAAGCTCATAGCGGCATCTTCATCTGCGACCATCGTTCCAGGCGCATCTGCCTCACAGATTCTTTCTTTCCAGTTATTCTTTCACCCATATCTTCGTCTCATTTTTTATAATTTCTCTATTTTGCTGCAGACAAAAAATAAGAATTTTGGTGTTTTTTCCCACTTTATGTTGTAAAAATGTTTTATTTTTTACTTTTTTTTATCATTATAGAATTAGAGTTGGGATTGAATATGAGTTATATAATTTATGTGTAAATGTATACAAATTGGAATTGCATTAGGATTTAGAACTGTGGAAGTGTGGATTTTGTATAAATTTTCTTATTTGTTTATTATTTAATTGAATTTTATGTGTTTTTAGGTTCAAAAATTGGCAGAGGGAAAGAATTAGATTCCAATTTCGGAATTTCCATTATGTGAACATTGCAAAATTTTTAACTCTTACTGTTAGCAGCATTGTATGGTCTGTGTATGCTATCCTCCAGTATGATATTTGCCTCTTGGTAAATTCATCTTTTCCATCATGTTAGAGATTCATAAGATTAATTATTTATATTTGTTTGATTTTCTCAACATTAATGTTGTTGCACCGATCTTATTTAGGTTCCAAATGCTCTAGGAACATTATTTGCAATAGTTCAGCTCATATTGTATGCAATCTACTACGGTTCCACCAACTGGGATGATGTCGACTACAAACAAAGTGAGGTACAAATGCCATCAACAACCAACGCCTAAGCATTGATGAAAGGCATCGGTGTTTGTGGATTTATTCATCAATCTTAGCATGTATATATATGGTGGCATTAAGAGTTGTAAGTTGTAAGCATGCAAAGTTTATGGATCCCTACATAGTCAGGGATTCTTTGAAACCATTGGGAAATCATGCTCCAAAACGATAAAAGATCGCCTCATGCGAAATAAAATGTGTTTTTTAACATGTACAGAAAGGAACACATGGGTATTAATGAAGTTTACACATGGGTATTAATAAGTTTACAGTGTGCTGATGTTGCAGCAGCTTGCGTTGCTGCTGATGTGGCAACGTGTGTTGCTGCTGATCTGATTGTGCTTTGCGCAGTTGCTGACTACAGCAATACTAAAGACTCAAAACTAATTTCTATTACATTTGGTAGGTATCAATGGAATGGTGATGAGTTCGATCTAATGCATATAGTTGTTTATTAATAGCCACCATCATGAACTCCTTTGTTAGTAGCAACATTAACAACATCATGAGGTGGTGTCACCTTTACTATGTTTCATCACATTTAAGTACAATGAAATGTCTAATTGTCTACACTTGAAACCTAGGCCATCCAGGCATCCATCAAGATAAAAGCAAAATATGCCCTACCAAATTTTTTTTTATCCCTTTACATTCTTTTCATCTCTTGTTAGTGTTTCAAACATTTTGTATTCTCATTTGTGTAAAAAAAAAAACCAACATACTTCATTAAAATTATGAAAGGTTCAGCACCTGCTGACGAAAATGTCGATTCGGTGAAAAATAAATCGGGTTGCAGGTACTTAAAGATTTGTTACTTATAAGCATGTTTATTTAAGATTAATTATGGTTGAATTGATTGTTTTTTTAAATTATTTCAGTAAAAAGAATGGTGCAAAGGTTCATAGGAAAATTCATAAAGCTAAAAGGGAGAAGCAAATGTGATCATATGAATGATTTGTTTCTGGACCTTACTAATGCTTTGGGTATGGCTTTTAATTATAGTTATATATGGCTTTGTTTATTGTTTGTTTGTTTCATAAGTAACAGCATTATATAAAGGTTGTTTTATTGCTTGCAGAATCGGCTAATCAGAACACTGGGAAGTCTTCTGCATTGACTGATACGATTCGGATCATCCTAGACCTGGAAGCTCAAGTTGATTCTCTTAACAAGGAGAATTCGGTTCTTTTAGCCGAATCTAAATACGTAAGTTATCAAATACCTTTTTAATAAACAGATCGTATTCTGGTTGGTCTGCTTAACACGGTTAATTAAACAAGTCATGTACTCATGTTCGGGTAGACATGTTTAACCCATTTAATTAAAAAGTCGACCTGCCGACCAGTGGCGGAGATTGAAAAATTTTCAAAGGGGCCAAAAGTTACGGGACCCTTAAAATGGAAGGGGCCGGACTCGATATGTAAAAAAATTTCAGACGAAAACGTGTTAATTTACACTAATGAGCAAAAAAAACGGTGGGGCCGTGGTACCCTCCGGCCCTTAATAAGCTTCGCCCATGCTGCAGACCATTAAATAATTAGATTTTTTTTTCTTTGTGAAATTATTGTCTAACCCATTTATTACAACCCGTTTTCCACCTGTTGGCCCATTTAACTACAACCAGGTCGATTCGAGTTATGTTTATTTTTAAGTCATCAAATGGGTTAAGCTTTAAGATTTAACTAAAAAGAAAACGGCCCAATTTTTTTCCTTATTGCATCCAAATGAATCTATTTGTTTTTGATAGGATCAGAATAGAAAACAGAGAGAAGGATTCAATCACACATCAAGCTGATCATTTCATTAACCAATCACCTATATATAGCCAACGGCTATTAACAGCTATTACAACGACTTTCCTACACAATTACCATATTACCCTCTTACTTCTTTATTATTACAATCAAGTCCCTTCTATTATAACTATTCGTAACAATACCCCCCCATAAAATCATTCGTGTCCTCATGAACTAAACTCTGGAAATCTCAGCTGGAATTCTTCAAGATCTTCCCAAGTTGCTTCAGTAACAGGAAGATTATGCCAATGAACCAACACTTGAACTCCAACTCTGCCTCTTTTTCGAACCATCTTTCTATCCAAAATAGCTCTTGGTTTGAAAGAAAATCTGGGGTCTTCAGGCAAGGGAGTAATGGAAACAGGACCTTCAGGAGCAGCTTTTAAAAGGGAGACATGGAAGGATGGATGGATCTGAGAAGAAGATGGAAGGTCTAATCGGTAAGCAACACTACCAATTCTTTCTGTAATCATAAAAGGACCATAATAGGTAGGAGATAGCTTCTTGTTCCTGTGTTTCTTCAAAGAAGTTTGTACATAGGCCTGCAACTTGACATATACCCAATCTCCCACATTGAATTGTCTATCAGTCCTCTTTTTGTCTGCCATTTGTTTCATGCGATTTTTAGCTTTAGCCAAATTTGCCTTCAAAGTGACTAACTTTTGCTCTTTAAGCTGGAACCATTCCTCAATTGAATCCAATTTAGACTCATTAGGAATATATGGGATATGTATGGGAGGTGGCACTCCATAAAATGCTTCATAAGGGGACATCCCTATGGGAGGTGGCACTCCATAAAATGCTTCATAAGGGGACATCCCTATGGATGAGTGAAAGGTAGTATTATACCACCATTCAGCCAAAGTGAGACATTTAGGCCACTGGAGTGGGTCATCCATTGTCATACACCTGAGATATGACTCCAGACATCTGTTCAAGACTTCTGTCTGACCATCAGACTGTGGATGGTATGCAGATGATAAGGCCAGTGTCACTCCTTGTAGTTTCATAAAATCCTGCCAGAATGTGCTTAAAAATACAGGGTCTCTATCAGAAACAATAGAGTTAGGACACCCATGTAGTTTAAAGATATTATCAAAGAAAACTTGAGCAATTTGAGCAGCAGTGTAAGGATGAGACAGGGCAACAAAGTGGGCATACTTTGTAAAACGATCCACTACAACAAAAATTGAATCTTTGCCATGTGATTTAGGAAGCCCACTGATGAAATCCATAGAAATATCTAGGAAAGCTGCTGTAGGGGTGGGTAAAGGCTGTAATAACCCAGGGCTGGCAACTCTTTCATACTTAGCCCAATGACAAACATTGCAGTGTTTAACAAAATTTCTGACATCCTTCCCACAATGCTTCCAATAAAACATTTGCTTAAGTCTTTGCAAAGTAGGATAGTAACCAGAGTGTCCACCCAAAGAAGAAGAATGGCATAGCCTTAAAATATCGTCTCTCAGTTGCCAGTCATTGCCAATAACCACTTTATTCTTCCTTTTCAAAACCTCACCATTCCATGAGTAATTAGGAACAGTAGAAGTGTGTTGTAACTTGTGAAAGATTTCCTGGATAGCAGGATCAGCTTCCCAACTTAATTTGATTCTTTGCCATAGACAAGGGTCTAAAGAACTCAAACTCATCTCAAATAAAGCTAGACCCTCCACCCTTGATAGTGCATCAGCCACTTTATTCTCAACACCTTGTTTATAGACAATCTCATAGTCATAGGGTAAAAGCTTAGCTAACCATTTCTGTTGAAGAGGTGTACTAACTTTTTGTTCTAGTAAGTATTTGAGACTCTGCTGGTCTGTTCTGATAATAAAATGTTTCAAAATGAGGTAATGGTGCCAGTGTTTGACAGCCATTAGGATAGCTAAGAGCTCTTTTTCATAGACAGACATAGCCTGTTGTTTGACTGAAATACCCCTGCTGATGAAAGCCAGTGGGTGGCCTTTTTGCATCAAGACAGCCCCTAGACCCTTGGCAGATGCATCAGTTTCTAGTATAAACACCTCATCAAAATTGGGCAGTGCCAACACAGGAGCAGAAGAAAGGGCTACTTTCAACTGGTCAAATGCAGATTGAGCTTCTGCATTCCAGTGAAAAGAGTCTTTCTTGAGAAGGTTTGTCAGTGGTTTGGCAATTCCACCAAAGTACTTAATAAACCTTCTATAGTAACCTGCCAAGCCCATGAAGCCCCTTAATTGTTTGACATTCTTAGGTACAGGCCAATCAGTAATAGCCACTATCTTAGAAGGATCAGTACTCACCCCCTCCTGAGATATGACATGACCTAAGTATTCTACTTCTTTACCAGCAAAGGAACACTTAGACTGCTTAGCTAATAATGAATTCTTCCTCATGAGCTCTAGTACCTTTCTTAAGTCAATCAAATGTTGATCCATAGAAGAACTATAGACCAAGATATCATCAAAGAACACAAGGGCACATTTCCTCAGAAGAGGCTTAAAAGTGGTGTTCATAAGGGCTTGAAAAGTAGCAGGTGCATTAGTTAAACCAAATGGTAAAACTAGGAATTCATAATGTCCTTGGTGAGTTTTGAAGGCTGTTTTATGTATATCAGATTCAAACATTCTAACCTGATGGTAGCCAGACCTTAGGTCCAATTTAGAAAAGACAGAAGCTCCTCCCAACTCATCTAGCAGCTCATCAATAAGAGGAATAGGAAAATTATTCTTCACTGTGGCATCATTCAATTTCCTATAATCCACACACATACGCCAAGAACCATCTTTTTTCTTGACAAGTACAACAGGAGCTGCAAAAGCACTTGTACTTTCTCTTATTACCCCCATATCCATTAGTTCTTGAGTCATCTTTTCTATGATATCCTTCTGTGCAGATGGATACCTGTAAGGTTTCTGTGCTACAACTTGAACTCCCTCTTTAAGAATAATTTGGTGATCACATGGCCTTTTAGGAGGTAAAGAAGTTGGTAGGGCAAAAATGTCAGAAAAGTCTTTCAATAAGGAATCAATTTGGGTATTTTGGGTTGTGGGTTTAACTAGAGGTGTGTGAACAAATTCTTCAGTTGCAGCAGGTTGCAGACTGAACAAGTGAGCCTGAGCCACTTGGGATGGGTTATGCAAATAGGAAGACAGTTTCTCAGTAGTGCACAGGGTTACCTCTTTGTTAGTTGAGCCTTTAAGTTCTATTATTCTGTCATCAGTCTTGAACTTCATTGTCAAATCTTTGAAGTTCCAAGTGATGTCATCAAGGCTTTGAAGCCACTGAATGCCCAGCACCATGTCATAGTTTGTCAGGGGTAGCAATAATACATCAGTCTTGAACCAATTCCCCTGCATCATCCACTGCAAATCAGGACACATCTTTTCACAAATCAAAACATTCCCATCTGCCACAGTAATTCTCATTGGTACAATCACCTATATATAGCCAACGGCTATTAACAGCTATTACAACGACTTTCCTACACAATTACCATATTACCCTCTTACTTCTTTATTATTACAATCAAGTCCCTTCTATTATAACTATTCGTAACAGTTTTGTTGTTGTTTGAAATATGAATGAACAGATTGTTGTTGAGAAAGATGAATTAAAAGAAGAAAATAGTGTCATAGAAGCCCATATAAAAAAGCTTCAAAGTCAAATAGATGAGAGAGTTCATCCTCAATCTTTATGGGCTTCGGAATGCAACCCTGTTG
Source organism: Ambrosia artemisiifolia (assembly GCA_032199755.1). Lineage (NCBI taxonomy): Eukaryota > Viridiplantae > Streptophyta > Magnoliopsida > Asterales > Asteraceae > Ambrosia > Ambrosia artemisiifolia. Next base: position 4,209,500 of record CM063516.1, on the reverse strand, counting down.
TAGGCCCTGCGATTGTTTTGTCCCTGCAAAATGACCCGAAACTTTTCGCAGATTCCAAGATCCCCGAAGCCGTAACAAAGCAGCCCGGACCGAATGTGAACAACTCATGGCCGGTTAAAATTCTTTCTGAACGAGCTAGAGCAGATTAGCATTAGTTATTGGATGTTTTTTAGTGTATAAGCGTAGCTTTAGGGGCCAAATGTTAGAATTATCAATTAGCAACCTATAAGTGGCATTTGCCCAGGAAAGTCGAATTGTACTCTATTCGATTTTATAGAAGGGATTCATCATCTGTAGATACGTAGTATCTGTAAACACCAAGCCTACTTGATTGGACCTCTATGGTCCCGAACACACCTATAACCAGGACTAGCCAGTCTAACCGTACGTGTCTTTATCCAGGGACAGATCTACGGTTCCCGAGGGGGTTCCCGGGAACCCGTGACAGCATGATAAGGTATTATGTCTGATTAGATAATTTTTATTATATCTTTATTTTGGTATGCAAAGGGATTAATCATATTTTGCATTAGCAGCGAGGCAGGAGAGGCAGGATCAATGCTGCACGGGACCAGGTGTGCTCCATTTACTCAGGCATGTTGTCAAGATAATTCTTCAAGGAAGTGGGTATGTATTCATTTTAAACGCTTTGCTGAAACCATATATCAGTGTACATCACAAGAAGAATTATTTACAACATCACACTGCATGTCATTATCTTTCAGGCGAGGTCATATGGTATATCTAGCTTATCCCAATATTTAAATGGAGTGTATATTTCAACTTCATGCATGGACAGCATGTGTAGTCTTAAAAACCTTTCATTGTTAGGCAGTAAAGGTCAAATTTAGGCATTGATTGTTAACTAGGTTTAGTGTCATTACCGATTTAGGATCTAAGTTGTAGAAATGTATTTCAGAACCCTAAACCTGTGGTTAAGCTTTATAATTAGTATAAATGAGTCATACCTGTCAAAGGCGCAAGGCTCACTCAGGACGCAAAAGGCGAGCCTTGGGCCTATGCACATGACGCTTAAAAAGTGAGGGTCCAAGATAAACAAAGCATCTAGCATAAATATACCATTTGTGGTGGGCCTTCCAGTTGGAACTTTGTTATGTTGATTTTGAACCATAACCAAGCTATTCATTGATTCATAAATCTCTCATTGGGCGATCTAGAATCTAAATGGTGGAAAGACGTTCATTGTCATTATGTCTCATGCTATACAATGTTCTGGAAGTGTTCAATTAGAACAAGAAACCATGACTGAATTTAATACCTTGATTGCATTTTCAGGATGGTATCATTCTTGGGGCAGATACTAGAGCCACAGCAGGTCCATCAAGAAGCAATGTCGTTGGTCCAAATTCTGAAGTAAACCTGAAAACCGAGTTGTAGAGGCTGCCGCTTTCAAGATTAGTAGCAATGTAGCTTCTTAGTTTTTCAACGTCGTTTTAGAATCCTTTCATGGCAGCACCTAACCGATGTCTAGGTGGTGGTGGTGCTAATCGATATACACTGGACTTGCATCACGGATTTGTGATCCAATATGGATTTAGTAGAGACATTGAACTGGGTATGTCATCATTCTCATTCTTTTTACCATGTCTAAATGCACTGACATTGCTATTTCTTCTGCTCCTTTTTGTGTGATTGTAAGATTTGTTTGAAGAATAGCCGAGGCCATAATCATTCACTATTGTAAGAAATCCCACCATAATTTATATAAAGATCACGCCTTTAATTTGTAAACTAGTGATTGTAACAAAGGTTTACAATTGATTTTTGTTTCATAGGACACTACAAGACAAGAAAAGGGATGGTTCTTTATCTAATTGAGTTGATTGACACTTACAGATATGTTCTAAATGGTGCTCGTGTGTATTACATGAACAGAAGGTAAATACACATTGTTCTTTATTGTGTGTTTTTAGAAATTTGTATGGTAATATGAACTGCATACATGGACAGACATATTAGTTAATTTCTGTTAGAAAATCAAGAGTTCAAAACTAATATATATACTGGAACTATTTTCAGTCAGCCTCCATTGTTGAGTTCAATGGTGAATGAAGTATATAAGCGGACTAAAGACCTCGACTTGGTTAAGAAGGCATTTCCGACCCTGATCAAGGAACATAAATTTTGGAATTCGGGTAACTTCTAATCGTTGTAATGTCTTTTGATGAGTTGTTACTTAGGCTTCTTGTATTAGAGGAATACAATGTGACAATTGAAGATGATCAAGGTTCGACACACAATTTAAGTTGGTACTATACAATGTGGGATGAACCTAGGCCAGAATCATTCACTATTGCCGTTTCAACCCGACCATTCCATTAACGACCCGGACCGGTTTCGAACTGACGACCCGAAAAGATAAGGTACCTTCTAGGCTTCTTACAGATGTTTAAAGCAAATTTATGTGGCATATATACTATATTATATATTGAAGATTCCTTGTATTTTCATAATGGCAGTGGTCATATGGATTTAATCACTACTTTGATCAATGATTTACTGCACTTGCAATATTGCCTTTAAATGGAAGGCATATAAGTAGTTCTTCTGTGCATCACTGCTATTTTACCTAAAGACATTTGTCTTATTGAATAACCTGTAGGTTTGGGCTACCTATCAAAGTTAACCGGGTTCATGAGTTAAAAACATTTCCTGATCGGTTTTGGTTTTAAACAAGTTGGATTGTTCTAAACGTTGAATTTTTTGTGTTATACAGGTGCTCGATTGGTGAAATTTGCTTTGATATTCGAAAGGTTAGGTTGGACGAAGATAAGGCGCAGATTGGTTTTTGGTTGGTGTAGTCCGGTCTACGCCGCTTTTGGTTGTTCTAGACATTACGCTATCTGTAAGAATGTAATAAAGTTATGTGTAGATGTCTTTATTTTATTTTTTTTAACGTTTACAACCAAAATGGAATCTCGATTGTATTATTTATTGATTATCAACACCTCATCTAAATCTCGATTGTAAAACGCGCAACGCGCGTGATTTTATACAACTAGTTCATTTAGTTTACCAAAAAATTTAGTTTACCAAATTTTGTTTACTAAATTTTGAAATATTTTTTCCCTCCACCTAAAAAAATTATATTCCCGCTTTGGGTTTTGACCACTTTAGGTTTAGATTTCACCCAAATCCCACTCTCCATAGTCCCTCCTTCACACCCAACATCTTCATCATTCGAACCGAAAATCTGGTTCACCTCAGCATGATTGGTGGTGTCCATGCCTCTCCCTCCTTCGTACACCAGATTAAGAACCATACATCACGCCTTCGTGAAGGCCACAATCCCACCCCTTAAAAACCAATGACACCCGAATCCTTTACTGCTGAAGTGTTCACTATTTTCCTAATCATTGCCACTCAGCTCGAAACATGTGTTCGTTACTTCCGTTAGCGGATTATCATTGTAAGTTTTTGGCTTTAGTTTTGCGTTTTCTTGTGATTTTGGTGCTTCGATGTGCTCAACTTTTAGGAAAAGAGAAAATATGTCAATTCGTTTGACCAGAGAACGTTAGCTTTGCTCTTCTCGTGTACTAATTACAATGTTATTCTTAAGTTTACATATAATGTGGTGTTAATAGTTTATTTTGACGGTCTATATGTTTGAAGATCAGATGTTCGACGAAATGCCTAAATGAAAATTGATCATGTAACACCTGGTTTAGTGGATGCTAATATTTGTGTGACTTTTATTAATATATATGGTTATGAATAAATTTGATTAATTGTTGCTATCTATTGGATTGAATTATAATAGATATGATGTATATAATATATATTTTGTATGATACATATGTATGTAGGTAATCATCCAATAGGTTGTTGATTAACGTGGTGTGGTGTCAAACAAGATGACGACAGTGTACTTGGCTACAACGTCACCAAGGTTAAATCGGGTGGTGATCGGAGCCTTTTCACAGCGGCGAACTGTGACATATAGCTATCAAAAAAAGCGGCGAATGGGGCAACAACGCCATGCAATCGGGTGCGGCTTTAGGACCGAATCAGGGCATATAGGACAACATCGATTTGTGGTGGTTCGCGGCTGCGTAAGTGGTGTTTTGAAGCTACATATTGAGTTTACTAATGTTTTTATATTGAGTTTCTCACAGAAAGCATGAATCTTAGCTGGATTTGAGGCTGATTTAGTTATAAAAAAAGCGAATACTTGGGTGCATAAACTTGGAGGTTATGAAGATTTATAGAGTTAGTGGTTCTCATAAATATACATACGCTGAGATTTTGAATATGGGGTAACCTTGAGTTTTCATTTAAATAACCTAAGGTGTTTAAACAAAGATGATTATAAGTAGGCCTGGCAATTTCAACCCATCTAGTTGAGTTTGGGTTATTTTGGGTTTAAAATTTGACCTTGTGGGTTGAAATGGGTTTAGTATAATTTTCAAGGGGGTTAGGATAGGTAATTTTAATTGTAAGAAATAAGTAAGTGAGTTAGGATGAGTATGTCAATGGGTCAGGATGGGTATTTTTAGATAACCATACAAATTTGAATTAAAACCATGGTTTTGAAAACCGGACCGGACCGGCCGGTCGGACCGGGTTCCGGAGGGTGAGCCGGGCCGGTTCACAGATAAGGATCGGATGGTGCACAGGACCAGCGGTTCGACCGGGACCCGGGTGGTCGGACCGGGAACCGGGGCATTTGGACCGGACCGGACGGTTCATCCTTTGTATATTGTTTTCTTTTGCATCTGTGCTCCATTTGGTAGAAGAAGGATTTAGTCTTGCCAGTAGAAATCGAGCCTGCATGTTTCATTTAAAATCCAAATCAACTATTTCCAAACTATATAAATGGATTGAAACTTGAAAGGCCTCATACATCTCTGTCACTTGTCTTTACCCCTTCTTTAGTTTGTTTTCCTTTCCGATCAAAGCGTAAGATCGAACCATTTGGGTTTATTTTGAACAAAAAAAAGGGAAGAAGTTTTGTTGGGTGGTTAAGGGTATTATTTTGGTGTATCTATAGATTGTGTATTTGTGTGTGTTGAAAATGGGGGATGGGTTGTTGCAGACAAGAAGTGAAGGACAGGTTGGATGTTGTGGGTATTAATGGGGTAAAAGAAAGAAAAGGAATGAAAAGAATATAGCTTTGGTGACTCTTCATTGGGGTAATCAAGAATGGACATGTGTAATGGGGTAATCAAGAATGGTCAGATTAGTTGTATACTTGTATGTATGTATGTGTAATGTTTAGATTAGTTAAATTTTTATGGTTTTTTGTTTTTTTATGGGGTTTTTTGAATTTTTATGCTTTTATGAACATTTTATATATTTTTTTAATTTTTATGAATTTTATATATTTTTTATAATATTATAAGGTTGTCCGGTTCTTAAATCCGGTCCGACCGGTTCGACCGGTCCGACCAGTGAACCGGTAAGCAGGCCGGTTCGACGTCCGGTCCGGTTCTGAAAACCTTGATTAAAACTCACCCAACACCAAAAGCGTTGATGCCTCATGGAAATAAAAATCATTAAAAACAAAAAATTATATCTTTTGCATTTGTTGATAACCCCGGTCGGTTCGAAACCGTTCGGGTCGTTAACGGACGACTAGGTTGCCACAACATGGGTCGTTAACGAGACCGATCTCATCGAAACGGTTCTAGTCGTTAGCGGGCTTGAATGAGTCGAAACGGTCTGGGTGGTTGACCGCCCCGTTCAGGTCGAAATGGTCTGGTCGTTGACGGGCCCGTTCGGGTCGAAACGGTCCAGGTTGCTAACGGGACCAGTCAGGCCGAAACGGCCCGGGTCGTTACCGGGTCCGGTCGGGTCGAAACAGTCTGGGTCGCTACAGGACGGGTCAGGTTGAAACAGTCTGGGTCGTTAACGGGCCCGGTCGGGTAGAAACGGTCCGGGTCGCTACCGGGCCCGTTCGGGTCGAAACTGTCCGGGTGACTACGGGGCGGGTCAGGTTGAAACGTCTGGGTCGTTACCGGGCCCGGTAGGATAGAAACGGTCCGGGTCACTACTGTGCCCCGTCGGGTCGAAACGGTCTGGGTCACTACGAGACGAGTCAGATTGAAACGGTCTGGGTCATTACCGGGCCCGGCCGGTTCGAAATGGCCCGGGTCGCTAATGGGCACGGTCGTTGACGAGTCCGATCGGGTTGAAACGGTCTGGATCGCTAACGGGGTCGGCCGGGTCGAAACGATTCCGGTCACTAATGGGCCCGGCCGGGTCGAAACGGTCCTGGTCGCTAACGGATCTGGTCAGGTCGAAACGGTTCGGGTCGCTAACGGTCCCGGTCTGGTCGAAATATTCCGGGTCGTTACCGGCCCCGGTCCGGATTGATAACTGGTCGGTCAGGTCGAAATTTTTTTTTTTTACAATTTTAATTTTTTAAAAAAATTTTAATCTATTCTGATGTGAACCTATGTTAATCCAAACCATCCATACCCAAACCCATCCTGACCCAACCCATCCTAACCTATTTTTTCAATCTACCCATCTTGACCCAAACTCATCCTAACTTAAACCCATCCTGACTCAACAACCAACCCAACCCAACCCAACCTACCCATTTTGCCACCCCTAATAATAAGCTAGGTAGATTAACATGAGAGATTTAAAAGAACAATATAGAATTACCAACTCTAAGAACAAGTAAGGGTTGGTGTTGGTCATCATAAAGTATGTCTTTGGTCTTGTAGTGGTATCTATATAATTCTCTAGGTGCTCTTGGATGCAAGTTGACTGAGTTACTCATAGTTAATTAAGGCTTTTGCGGTAAGATACTGTTTTCTAGAAAAATCGTTTATGATTATTTTGTTATGAACGACAAGTAACACCTAAAATTTTTGTGATTATTAAATTGGCCTTCTAAACTGTTTTAAAGTTCTGAATTATAACTGGGAGTTCCGCTGCGAAAAAATATTTTTGAAATATAGTATTTTATAGAAAAATACGGGGTGTTACAAATCAAGTAAGAACTCACTTTTGTTTTTTGCTCCCTCTTGAGTTCCCTTGCAATACTTTTTTTTTTTTTTTTTTTGAAAAGAAAATTTCATTCAAAAAACGGGGAAGGCCACAACAAGGACCAACCCACAACAACACCTTACAACAACGCCAACGGGGATTTCACCCACTCTTTCCAATTCAACCTATTACAATTCTTTCTATACTTCAACCAGACAAAGGCCAGAGATTTCACAGTTGAAACCACCTCCACTGGGTTCGGCTCGGCTTCTTGAAACACGACCTTGTTCCTAGCTTTCCAGAGAGCCCAAATTGTAGTCATGATGATACCCATAATCCTTATCCTCTTAGCAGCAGGAACTTTACCCATGCCCGGCCATCCAAGGACGTCTTCTAGAGAATTGTAATCGGAAGGACTCAACCCGATCCACCGCCACACTTTGAGCCAGACCTCGAACGCAAACAAACAGTCAAAGAGGAGATGACCAATCGTCTCGTCTTCCGCTTTGCACATCGGGCATAGGTAACTCGGCAAAGTAATCTTTCTTTTACGAAGTTTTGTACGTGTCGGAATCCTGCCTTTCGCAATCCTCCATACCGTCAAATTAACCTTTATCGGCACCCATTTTACCCAGACAAAGCTGCTGTCGCTGCTGTGGATCCGACTTCGCTGCAGAGAATCTTTAACGGCTGCCACTGAAAACTCCACTGGACTAGCCGCTTCCCAGTACCAACGATCACGGCTCTCTGTCAAGTTAATCTGCGACAGCATATACAAGACATCTTGAGCCTCGGAAATACCTGCCACTGTGCTCGAGACCAGAGGAAGATCAGCAGCTAAGACGTTTTGAAGCCCATCAAACTCCACCCTCTCCCTGACTGTGCAGTCTTTATCTCTTTCTGCAGAAAATAAAAGGGGCCATCTAGCGCATAACGGGCTGTCACCATACCATTTATCTTTCCAAAAACTGATATCTTTACCATTCCCCAGCTTGCACAGGAACATTCTAGGAAGGGGAGACCCGTTGAACCGACTCTTATCCAGAAAAGAGACGATCGCTTTCCACACACCTGGGAGCGCTTTTTTAACCGGAAGAAAATCCCATTTTCCACGCCCACCGTGAATACTACACACCACCCTTCTCCATAACCCTTCACGGGTCGACTTGAATCTCCAAGCCCATTTAACAAGTAGGGCCAAGTTAACATCGGACAATTTAGTTATCCCCAATCCCCCATGTTTCTTCGGCTTGGTAACAACCTCCCATGCCACCCAATAAATCCCTTTGCCGTCTTCTTTCCCAAACCAAAGAAATTTTCGCATCACTCTTTCTATTTCTTCAATTACCTCTTTCGGAGCTTTAAACAAAGAAAAATAATAAACCGGAAGGCTTGCTAAAACCGATTTGATCAACGTTAATCTACCACCCATCGACAATAACTTCGCCTTCCAAGAGAGTAATCTACTCCTTACCGTATCAAGAACCACATCCCAATGCATCGGACGATTCATGTTAGCGCCAATTTTCACCCCAAGGTATATGAACGGAAATTCTCCAACCTTGCATCCGAGCTTCTCGGCCATACTAGTCACCTCCGTATTAGAAACTCCAAGGCCATACAAGTGAGACTTATGAGCGTTGATCCGCAGGCCAGAGATCAGATGGAAAATACGGAGCAGCCGATGAGTCATCAACAGATTATTCTCCGCCCACATCCCCAATAAAAGCGCGTCATCGGCGTACAGCATGTGGGAAATATTCAGCCCATCCCTAGAAACTTTCACTCCCTCTATATCCCCCGTGACAACAGCCCTCGAAATCAGCTTTGAAAGAGCCTCCATAACTATTAAAAATAAGAAGGGAGATAACGGGTCGCCTTGCCTGAGTCCTTTTTCACAGTTGAACTCGAACGTAGGCGACCCATTAACAATAACCGCCGACCTCGCTGAATAAATAATGCCTTTAACCCACGAACACCACTTACCCGGAAATCCCATTTGATCCAGAACGGATAAAAGAAACTTCCAGTTAACGTTATCGTAGGCTTTCTGAAAATCGAGCTTAATGAAATAGGCTTTTGTGTCAGTCTTCTTAATCCACCCGCTTAACTCGTTAAGAACAAGAGGCCCATCTAGGATATACCGATCCTTAAGAAACGCAGATTGCGTCTCCGAAATGACATCCCCCATCACCTTTTTCATACGCTCAGCCACAACCTTGGAGATGACCTTATTGATCACCCCCACGAGGTTAATCGGCCGATAATCTTTTAAACCCAAAGGCGCTTTAGACTTGGCAATAAGAGAAATATAAGACAAACTACATTGAGAACTAATGTTACCCGTCTCATAAAACTCGTCAAATAACCGCCCGAAATCATCCTCCATAAGGTACCAGAAGTGCTTGATAAAGTGAAAATTAAAACCGTCTGGACCGGGGGCCTTGTCCGAGCCGCAATTAAACACAGCTTTTTTAATTTCGTCTTTAGAAAATGGCGCAATTAAATCGTTAATGTTTCCTTCAGCCACCTTCTTCAAGTCTTCACAAACAAATGACGGTCTATCTTTACTTTCCTCACGAAAAAGATCCCTATAGAAGCGAAGAACCTCTCGTTTGACTAGCGACGGTTTCGAGACCCACTCCCCATTCACCATCATCCCCGGGATATCGTTAGCGGCCTTCCTACCATTGATGCATCTATGGAAAAAGGCCGAGTTTTCGTCACCCAAGGACGCCCAATTGGCTCGAGCTTTTTGCCTTAGATCTTTATTTTTTAAAAACTCGATCTTTTCCGCTTCTTTCTTGCTTTCCTCCCAAACCCACCTCTCATCTTCTTCAAGATCACGAGACTCCATAATCATTTCGAACCTTTTAATGTCTTTTTGTAACTCTTCCAACTCCACCCCTTCGGTCCGAGACACCAAGTTCCACCACTTTTTTAGAGCCATCTTAACCGCCGCCAGTTTTCTAGTGATCTGGACATCCGCAGGGCCTTCAACTTCAGCGGTCTTCCAAGCCTCTCGAACTATTTCTTCACACCCTTCCCTGTCAAGCCAGGAGTTAAACCACTTGAACGGCTTTACCCCAAAATTGGTATCTTTAATAGTAAGCAGCAAAGGATTGTGATCTGAGTATTCTCTGGGAAGAGCTCGGAGACAAGCGCCATTCCATTTGGTGAAAAACTCCTGACACACTAGCATACGGTCTATCTTGCTCATTTTAACCGTTCTCCCAGTACCTGTAAAGAAAGTGAATCTGCTGCCCTGCATAATAAATTCTTGAAGACAAGCATCATCAATAAAATTGTTAAAATCCCGAGCAGCCCTGTTATTAAACTTCGAATTCCTTCTTTCACAATCCCATCTCACCGAGTTAAAATCGCCAAGGAAAATCCACATACCCTCCTCACCCTGAATTAAACCCTTCAGGCGATCCCAAAGAATTCTCTTTTCCCCTATCTTCTGAGGAGCATACACGTTAACCACGTTAAGCACCGACCCATCTTCAATCAAATTACCCTTAGTAAAAATAAAATTTTGGTCCAGAATAGCCTTAACCTTTTTGAATTTTCGACCATTCCACATACTAATCAACCCACCTGATTTCCCTCTAGCCCCAACCGTATCAACATCAAAACCCCTATTACCCCAAATTCTGGACATCTCAAAATTATCAGGGCTAACAAGCAGGGACTCTTGAATCGCTAAAAAATCAACAGAAAATTTCGAAACCAAACCTTTAATCCGAGACGCCTTACCAGCCGCCCCGACCCCTCTGGCATTAGACGATAGAAAATTCATCTAATACCAGCTTGTAACCCTTCACCATCAATCGTCTTTGAAACCAGGTGCTCGAAATCCGTCAGATTAACACCCAACCGCCTCCCAAACTCCAGCGTGGCCTCTTTCTCTTTGACTTTTGAAAACCCTTCCATCGGAGTAGCATACTCCAGGTCTTCTACTTCTACTTGATCGCCCTGTACAACTTGTTCTGTCTCAGTCTGTAAGTCTTCGATTAAAACATTAAAGGGGTTTGGGGTTTCAACATCATTAGCCCCTCTATTTTTCACAACATTCCGATCCATGCCCAAAATAAATGGATTCAGATTAAATGGATCATCCGGTGATAGCCCACCATTCTTGGGCTCCTTGGTGGGCCTATCATTGCTACTATAATATAAACTACCAGATTGGCCCACTTCCACCACCTTGGGCTTAGCCTTTTTACGTTTCAAGACTTTACCCTGGGCCCCTTGATCTCCTGCCTTAATTTGAATATTCTTATCATTAATATCAACCGAAGGTAATTCCGAAAAATCAGCCCTCACATTATTATTGTCATTTAATTCCTCCTTGACTGTTTCCGAAAATACCTCTCTTTCCAAACCTGGGGTTTTCGCCGGAGAAACCGCCTGCCCGACGAATTGTTCTTCCGTCGGTACTGATTTCTTTACCGGAGCAGTCGGATCTTCTTCAACTTCTTCAACGAAATCAGTAATCCACTCCCTGTCGTCTTCGTCAATCCAAACCTTAATCATCTTTCTCCGCCACTTCAAGAAGATCTCTTCCTTAATGCGTTTCCCACTATTAACCAAGACCCCAATGTATTGGAACGAAGAGTCGAAATCCAAATTGTCTAGCTCTGGTTTTTTCACAACCCGTCCAAAGAGACCTCCAATACTCTCCATGACAGCAACGTCAAGCAGACATAATGGGGTCCCCATCACCTTCAGCCACGCTATTCGCTCATACGGTAACTCTTGTCCATCCCACACCATAACTGAACTGAACAATTCAGGTCTCCCCACCATCTCGTCCATGGCCATCCTCGCTATTTCGCTACTACGGAACGAAACAAGAAAAACCAATCCTCCGAGGCACGTAACGTTTCCTTCTCCCAACCCCATCTCCTTAAGGACCCTTTTCATTTTGACAAAAACATCCATGGAGCATACTTTGACCACCAACGTGTTCCCATGCAAACTTTCAAATGCGTTCACAGCATCATCAACCTCCACAGTTCTCCCTTGTGCTACCCCGGTAAAAGCTTCCTTAAAGGACATGCCACTCTGATTGTATACATGCTGAGTACCATTCTTTTTGATCTCTTCATCTCCCGTATTATACTTGAACGTTCCCCCTTTGTTGACTTGAGAGAAGGCTCTACGTTCATTGACTTCTCCTTCTTCCAAAACAAACCTGGCCACATTAACCTTAAGCCTGTAATCTCCCAGCCGGATAGCCGACAAGACCTTCTCCATCTCCTTACAATCTTTGACATCCAGGAGGGATACAAACGCGAACCTTCTTCCAACTTTGTCTCGTTTTCTTGCTATGTAGATATCGAAAATGTTTCCAAAGTTTCGAATTTCTTTTGCTAGATCGGATCCGCTGCATCTGTCAGGAATGTTGGATACATAAAACTTCGTCACTCTAGCCAAAATCTCCACCGGAATAGGTTTCCGGCGAGAGCCCATAGAGAGAATAATGTATTAATTCCCTTGCAATACTTAGTTTAAGTTTTGTTTTTTTAGCAAGTTATTAGATAATATAAATATAATAAATATATCATTTAATATTATGTCTTTTAGTATTCATAACCTTCATTGTATATGCTATATATTGCCCTTTGTAACTCATTTACAATTCAATGAAAAATAAAGTTATCCTTTCATTCATGGTATCAGCCATTCACATGAGTGGTTGAGTTTCCCCAAGTTCCTTCTCTTCCTCATCTTTTCTCATTCTGTTTCTATTCTGCTTCCTTTCCTTCTGTCCGTTCTGCTTCTTTTCTTTTCGTTTATGGCCTCCTCATCCAATACTATTCTACCATTGAATGGGCTAGCCCCAATGATCGCTGTCAAACTCACCGCCTCGAACTTTCTTTACTGGCGTGATCAACTCTTGCCGCTTCTTGCCTATCAACAACTTCTTCCTCATATCGACGGCTCTCAAACCGCCCCAACCCCTACGGTTATCAACAATGAAAAAGAAGTCGATAATCCTCAATTTACTACGTGGGTTAAGGAAGAGCAACAAGCTATTATTATTATTAATGCCTCCTTAACAGAGCAGGTTCTTCCTGTCACGGTCGGGTTAACATCGGCGAGAGATATTTGGGTTGCTCTTGAAGCCGCTTTTTGTAACTCATCGATTGAGCGTGTTCAAAACTTGCGCGACAATCTACGGGCTTTAAAGAAAGGAGATAAAAGTGTGGCTCAGTACGGTCGCGAGTTCAAGGCTATATGCGATCAACTCTGCGCTATCGGGCATCCCGTTGATGATATGGATCAACTCCATTGGTTTCTTTGTGGTCTTGGTGTATCGTTTGAAAGTTATTCTACCACTATAAGATCGAAACGCCCGATTCCAAGTTTTGCGGAACTTCTTGCAGGTACAGAAAGTCATGAGTTATTCATTAAAAATCTCCGCAATGATTCCTCTGTATCAAATGTCGCATTCTCGGCTCAAGTTGCAAGGCCCAATAATGTGTCTGGTAGAGGAAATTTTTCCAGAAACTCGGTTCCTTTTCAGCCCAAATCCAATCAGCAGCACTTCAGGCCTAATCGGCCTTCTAAACAAGCCTTTCGTGGATCTTCTAGAGGGGCTTATGGTGGCATGTCATTTAATTCCCGTGCACCCACTTGTCAGTTGTGCAGGAAAGTCGGTCACTATGCCTCTCAATGTTACCATCTCGCGTCCTATGCGGCATCGGCTCAACCAACTGATGAGCAATTGGCTAATGCGTTTCTTGCTCAATGCAATCTAAACTCTATTGTTCCAGATTGGACAGGAGACACAGGTGCTTCCACTCACATGCTTCCAAACAATAATTCTCTACCAAATTCCACGCCTACCCAAGGTAATGAAAAAGTTTATTTTGGTAATGGTCAAGCGTTACCAATTACTCATGTTGGACACACTAAGTTGTATGGTAATCTTGCTCTAAATAATGTGTTAGTTGTGCCAAATCTCACGAAAAATCTTCTTTCCATTGGCAAACTAACAGAAGATAATCCTGTTGACGTTGTTTTTTCTCATCCTTATTTTTATATACAGGATCGTCGAACAAAGCAAACGCTAGCCAAGGGATGCCGTGAAGACGGTCTCTATGTTCTTCGCCAACCTCAAGAAGCCTTAGTGTCTGCCACATCGTGTCCTAAAGCTTCTTTTGAGTTATGGCATTCTCGCCTTGGTCATGTGAATTTTGATATTGTTTCCTTGCTTAAAAACAATGGTTGTCTTTCCTTTACATCTATTTTACCTAAACCGGGTCTATGTACTCCGTGTGAAATTGCCAAGTCTAAACGGCAACCTTTTGATAATAATAATAAACGGGCTACTTCCCCATTGGATGTTATTCATTGTGACTTGTGGGGACCATCCCCAGTTAAATCGGTTGACTCTTTCGTTTATTATGTAGCCTTTGTTGACGATTACTCGAGATTTACTTGGATATATCCATTGCGATTAAAGTCGGATTTTGTTGATGTTTTATCCATTTTCATCACATTTGTTCAAACACAATTTTCAACTAAAATCAAAATCTTTCAAAGCGATGGTGGCACGGAATTTACGAATCATCGTGTTCGTAAAATCTTTGAACAAAATGGTACTTTTCATCGTTTGTCGTGCCCGTACACTCCTCAACAAAATGGTCGCGTTGAGCGCAAACATAGGCACATTGTTGAGACCGGACTGGCCATGTTGTTTCACGCCAAACTTCCCGTTAAATATTGGGTTGATGCGTTTTCTTCGGCCGTATTCATCATTAACCGGTTGCCTACTTCTGTACTTCATTGGAAGTCACCATTTGAGTTGTTATACCATCACACACCTCATTACGGTTCCTTTCGTGCGTTCGGTTGTCGTGTCTATCCTTTTCTTCGAGATTATGCACCTAATAAGCTTTCTCCAAGAAGCATTCCATGTATATTTTTGGGATATTGCTCTAAATACAAAGGGTATCGGTGTCTTGACCCATGCACTTCTCGTATTTATGTTACTCGTCATGCTCGATTTGATGAGTCTTGTTTTCCTCTTGACGTGTCAACCACCCCTTCACCTATTAGCTCTCTTGATGTGTCAATTTTTCTGGATACCTCTTTTGGTGATTCCAACGCACAACCTTCAAGTTCTACACATATACTAAAACCACCCACTACTCCTCCCAATCAAACCATTTACACTGTACCCTTTTTCCCACCTAATAATGTTTCTACTACTACTCAACCACTCAGCTCCCATACCCCATTTCCAAACGTAATGTCCAGCCCAATCTCACCTCATGGCCCAGTTATCCAACCTCACAGCTCAACCAGTCCTTCACCAAACAATCCTACACCGTCCCATTCAGGTCCAATTCTATCTTCTGGATCTGAGTCGGTTGCTTCAGATGTCCAAAACGAGAATATTGGGTCTAATTCCACTCCCACCTCCACACCCTCTACCACACCACATTCTACTCCGCCCGACTCTCCTCACTCGTCTGTTGGCAGTCCGTTTTCATTACCTGAGCATGTCCCTTCTACGCTCTCCACTCACCCAATGATCACACGTGCTAAATCAGGGATTTTTAAGCCCAAGCACCGTGTGGATCTTGCTCACACTGAGCGCATTCCTCTGCATCATGCTTTATTTGCCTCATCCGATCCAAAAACATATAGTTCTGCTTCTAACGACCCAAAATGGGTTCATGCCATGGAAGCCGAATTGCATGCTCTACATAAAAATCATACTTGGACTCTTGTACCTCGTCCAACTGATATGAATGTTGTTGGTTCCAAATGGTTGTTTCGTACCAAGTTTAAGTCTGACGGGTCCATTGAGCGTTACAAAGCAAGGCTTGTCGCGCAAGGCTTCACACAGGTTCCTGGACTTGACTACTCTCTCACGTTTAGTCCTGTTGTGAAAGCTGCCACGGTTCGTACTGTTCTAGCTTTAGCCACCATAAATGGATGGTTGCTTCATCAGTTGGATGTCAATAATGCGTTCCTTCATGGCCACTTAACTGAAACTGTGTATATGGAACAACCTAAGGGTTTTGTGGATCCTCAATTTCCATCGTATGTATGCAAGTTAAACAAGGCTATATATGGGCTTAAACAGGCGCCTCGAGCATGGTTTCATCGTTTAAGTATGTTTCTTATGAATAATGGATTTTCTTGTAGTCGTGCAGATCCTTCTCTGTTTATCTACAAACGTGACTCTTGCATCATGTACTTACTCGTGTATGTTGATGATCTCATTTTGACGGGAAATCAACAATCCATCATAACCTTATTCATTAAATCACTAAACAGAGAATTCGCTATCAAGGATCTTGGGAAACTCAACTATTTTTTGGGACTGGAGGTTACCTACACTCATAATGGTCTTTTTTTGAACCAATCTAAATACACTTTGGATATTTTGGAGCGTGCTAAGATGTTGGATGCAAAACCGGCTCCAACACCTTTAAGCACAAATGTGTCTTTTGTCTCTGCAGGTACTTCGTTTCAGGATCCTACACATTATCGTTCCATTGTAGGTGCTCTCCAGTATTTGACGATCACGAGACCTGATATTGCATACGCGGTGAATCAAGTTAGTCAATTTCTTCATGCTCCCACCACAGATCACTTTCAAGAAGTCAAGAGAATCCTTCGCTATCTCAAGGGTACAATTGCTTATGGTTTACACTATAGTCGGCCCACCAACACTTCCTTACTTGGTTACTCAGATGCTGATTGGGCTCGTTGCTTGGAGACCAGACGTTCTACTTATGGTTATTCTATTTTTTTGGGTGGAAATCTCATCTCATGGAGTGCTAAGAAACAACCTACTGTCGCTCGTTCTAGTTGTGAATCCGAGTATCGCGCCATGGCTAACACTGCAGCTGAAATTGTGTGGATAACTCATCTTCTTCAGGAACTTCATGCTTTACCTGCGACCCGACCCACCATTCTTTGTGATAATCAGAGTGCCATTTTTCTCACTCAAAATCCAGTCTCTCATAAACGGGCGAAACATATAGATTTGGATTATCATTTTTTACGAGAGTTAGTGGCTGCCGGAAAACTTGCCACAAAATTTGTTCCTACCAAGCTTCAGGTGGCTGATATTTTTACGAAGAGTCTTCCGAGTTCTCAATTCAACATTTTCCGAGATATGCTTCGCATTGGTCCTCCACCGTTCAGCTTGCGGGGGGATGTTAGATAATATAAATATAATAAATATATCATTTAATATTATGTCTTTTAGTATTCATAACCTTCATTGTATATGCTATATATTGCCCTTTGTAACTCATTTACAATTCAATGAAAAATAAAGTTATCCTTTCATTCACAAGTGTTGTTGTAATCCGTGTTTTATTTATGTTATACAAAGTCATGATTTTGCAGATTCTCATGGCAATTTCCAGTTTGTCATCAGACCAGGATCCCATGCTCAGTGTTTTTTTTCTCAAGACTGATCTTTTTTTTGTATTATAAAATCTTTTTTTATTAGTTTCTCCTTTGATTTCTTTAGGTTACTTGTTGTAGTGGTTCTTGATTTTGAATCAAGCACAAAATCTGGGTGTTATCGCAAATTGAACCTGCTTGCACCGGATACCATCAAGATTAAAGGTAAGGAACCCGCTTTCTTTCTTTGCTTTGTTCTTTAAGAGCCACCTAAGGTACCATTTTCACTACATTTCCGTGAAAAGAAATAGCTAGATTTACACTGTATTTTATTAAAAAATCAAAACTTTTTGTGGAACCTAAGATATTTTGAAGCCAAAACAGTGAACCGAGTGTTTTAATTTTTTTGAAGTGAAGATGAGGATGATTAACCAATGGCACTAGAAACAGTCGAACCTGAAAAGGATTTCATGGTAAAAATCTTTCTTTCATGCTTTGATTTTCATTTATTTGAGGTATGTATGCTTGAGCTCCAGGTCTTATCACCCAAAGAAGACCTTATTGCAAGCTCATTGGTACACAAATTAATAACAAAATCATTAGTATATTTTTTTATGGACCATAACTATTGTAAATCATCTTCCTATTGATGTAGCTTTGATTTGTTTCTTAGCATGTAGAGCATATTACATAAATACACAATCGTGTTCTAAAGAATATTGGATGGTATAATTTTAAATATAAACAGATGAAAGAGGCACTCTAGACCATGAGACATTTATGGAGTGAGAAAATATATAACGGTATATAACTTATTTTACTGCCCATACTCTTTGATAATCACTTTGTTTGCTTTTAGTACTGAACTAATTATTTGACGCCTTTTACTGTCATCTCAGTTTTAGGTGTATTTTTATCATTTAAATGCTAACTGTAGTACATAACCTTCATCCCGATGTCTATAGTTTAAGACTGTGTCAATGAAATCGTTTCCCTAATTCCGGATAAAAGTCTAAAGTCTCGGCAACATTCATAGTTACACTCGTCTGCTTAGGCCTGTAAACGAACCGAACGAACACGAACACAGGCGTGTTCGTGTTTGTTCATTTAACTTTAACCGAACACGAACACGAACATGAACACATAATCGAACACATTTTTGTGTTCGTGTTCGTTCATTAAGAAATTTGTCGTGTTCGTGTTCGTTTATGTTCGTTCATTTAAACCTAAACGAACAGTTCATGAACATAAACGAACACAAATGATCAATATAAATGAACACAAATGAACATAAACGAACAAAAACAAAAACAAGTTAATAATGATTCATGAACATAAATGAACGTTAGGGTTAGGGTGGAGAGCGGCTGTGAAGTGTGAAGAGCGGCTAATAAGTGATATGTTTAGAATGTTAGGGTTAGGGTTAAGTTTTTAGAACATATGAATTAAGGTTACTTAACAAAAGAAATAAATAATAAAGCTAAGTTTAATTAAACGAACATAAACGAACAGAATAAACGAACATAAATGAACGAACATAAACGAACGTTCATGAACATAAATGAACGAACACAACGTGTGTTCATGTTCGTTCGTTTAATTGAACGAACAAAAAATTGTGTTCGTGTTCGTTCATTTATTTAAATAAACGAACATAAACGAACTTCCCGCCGAACAGTTCACGAACAGTTCATGAACGTTCGGTTCGTTTACAGGCCTACGTCTGCTGTTTCATTGTTTGAAATTTCTTGAATTATCAATATGTGGTTTCATGGTCTGTGTTATGCTCTGTAATGTGATTGATTCTTCATTTTGTAATCTTGCCTCCTTATTTACGATTTTGTTGCTATAACTAGAAAGCAATGATAGATTGCCAAACCTTTTTTTTTATTAGATTTTGCCTTAGTATATTCTAAAGAATTATATTGAAATCCAGTACGCTAAAACATCTAATCTTATTGTTATGTTAGATGCAAATAGGGATGTGATCGGACAAGAAATGGAGATATTCCATAGTTGGTGTATCACAAATCTTTATGAAGATTTGCACGGGGACATTAATGTAAGCAATATTCTACTAAATGTAGTCTATAAAAATCCAGGGGTGTTATTTTTATATTCTATTTTATAATATTCATTATTTTTTATCCGTTTCCTACCATATATGCAAGTTGCAAGATGACAAACCTGTTACCTAGTGAGCCAATAATGTTAGATGTTAACTATAGCGTTTAGTTATCTATAGATATTAACTTTCTCACTCATTACCTTTTTTTATGACGTGTAGTTGTACAATGTGCAGTGAAGGATATGAAAGTGACAATATTTGGTGGTTGGTAACCGGTGATAGGGGTGTTCATCGAATCGAATATCGAATTATTCGAATCGAATTTTTCGAATAATTTTTTTTTTTTACTAAATTCGAATTCGATTCGAATTCGATTAAATGTTGTTCTATTCGATTCGAATTCGTATTCGAATAAAAATCACAATTCGAATTCGATTCGAATTCGTTTTAGATACTCGAATACGAAGCGAATTCGAATTTATTCGAATAAATTCGAATAAATTTGTTCTAGTTTAAATCCTTTAAAACATGCCCAAAACAAATTTTAACACCATTACAAACTTTAAGTAACCATAAATCACACTACCATAATGATAAGAAGTTCAAAACAAAGTGGCAAAGAGTCGGGAATATCAAATCCACATTACAATTTACAAGTTAAAATAGAAACATTCAAATTGCACAATGCAGGAACATCAACTTCAATCCGAACAAGTTTGCAACAGCAACAACCAAAAAGCATGAACCTGCAAAAGAAAATGAAATACATTACATATTGTGGTAACTAACTAACTGTTTAGTACAAAAGCAAAAAAAACTGCCAAAGTATACAATATTGTGGTAATCAAAGATGCAAACAAGTTTCCTACTATTTTAACTCCTATTACCCTATATCTAAATATATGATCAATATGCAACATGACTCATTCAAGGTTGTTCAACAATAAACAGATAAACTTACCTCTCGCCTCTAAACATCCACGACAGTTGTTGCGCCCATTGATTGTCTTGTATCTGCAAAAAAAAAAGAAAGAAATAAAATTGTTCATAATATCATAAACTAGGATTTGAAGAAGAATTTTCCATTTCAACAAGTGAGAGTACCTCTGCTGCCACCACACCTATTTGACAATGAAAGTTAAATATCAAACATTTTAAATTCAATCCCATTCTTCAAAGATAAAAGTCTTGAAGCAACATATGAACCCATTAACATAAACCGTAAAAGGAAACCGATTGCCCATATGCAAATATAATTATTATAATTAATTTATAAGCTCAAATGTATACAGTATACACCCATTTCAACAGGTAGTTGAATTCTAAAAAATAAATCAAAAAAGATAGTTGTATCGAATACCTGGTGGTCGACGTGCAGCCAGTCGAGATAGACAGGGTAGGGTGGCTGATGCAGAGCTCGTCTGGGCTGGTGGGTTGGTGCTGGTCAAGGTAGACGGGGACGGCGGCTGGTGGTCGGGGTTTGTGGGATGGGAGAGCAGCGGCGGGAGAAAAAAAATAGGGTAAAATGTGATGGTGGCTGTAAACTTAAGTCATAACCCTCTTTATATATGTGTTGAATATGTAGGGTATTGGATGGGTTAGGTTTGGGCTTGTGGGCTTTAATTGGGTTGGGGCTTTGGTTATATGTGTATATAAATATAATATAATATATAAAAATAATAAATAAATATGTTATTCTTATTCGAATTTCGAATCGAATCGAATTTAAAATCATAAATTCGTATTCGATTCGTATTCGATTAACTTAACTCGAATTGAATCGAATTCGAATTCGAATTCGAATTTTTGATAATCGAATCGAATTTTTGATAATCGAATCGAATTGAGTCGAATTTCGAATTTTTCGAATTCGAATCGAATTCTGAACACCCCTAACCGGTGATATCATTACTACTAGTTGTTTATATGGTTGACAATAGCATGGTAGATATCATGAGAAGCTTTAGAGTTAAGTTCTTTGATAGTGGAACTCTGTCCCCAGAGAATGTTTAGACTCTTCGTGTAAACAGTTAGAATTGGAATATTTTACTTATTACATAATGTTTTGCTAACATTTGAAATATGTTTCGGATTGAACTTATTATTGAAGTTATAATATTAAGATTTCTACATTTATAGTTTTATCAAACTTTTATTTTTTATTGTAACTAATGTGATTTCGAATTGAACTAGTTATATGTCACAAAAAATAGTACTATTTAACTTGAAATAGTTTTATCGACACAAAATTTGTGCCACAAAAGGTTTCTTATATTGTGGCAAAAAAAAAGTGCCACTAAAACTATTATAAATACGTAACTAGGATAACTTTGTAGCTGCACAAAATGTGTCACAAAAGTCTTTTTCATATGGTGGCAAAAATAAGTGCTACTAAAAGCCCAAAAACTTTATGCGGCATATTGAAAAAGTGTCACTAAAAGGCTTTAGCATCTGCATTTCTAGTGACACTTTTTATGTGTGTCACCCATTCTAACCATGGTCTTTAGTGGGATTTTTTTGTTTTTTTTGGCACTTTTTGTATGTCACTACATGGCATTTTTTTTGTAGTGGAACTTTAATATTATTCTTGCATTAGAGAAAAAATTTCAAGACTATAGTAAGAAAATAAACTCACAGCAAGGTTCTTTAACTCCAACCTAAGATCATCATTCAATGCCTCCATAAGTTAATATTTACCAAAAGACATGATATGACTGCATTGATCTACATATCAACTAAGTCTATAACTTTTCCACCCAAATCATACAATGCAAGAAGAGACTATATACTGAGAATATTAACATAGTAAAAAGGTAAAACAATTAAGCAATTACACAGACACAAAATTTATTTATTCAATAATTAGTAAATCAAAACCCTAAAGATGATAAGAAAACAAATACCTATTCATTTACCCCTAATTATTTAAAAAGAACCAAAAAATCGGACCTAGCTTGGGCTTCATATAACTCAAAACAAGATTATTATATGGGCAAATCAGTAAAGCAATAATGATGAGTGAATGCAATCAATATTGTTTCAGATTTAGGTTTTAACATAATCAATAATAACGAGCCATAAACAGATGCTAATCAAATGGGTTTACCTGGAGGCCTTTGGGAGATCGGAGGAGGGGGGAAATGATTAGAAAATGGGGATTTAATGCTTGAGGAAATGCTGTAGTTCACTGTCATTAAATTGAAAGAATAACTTTTCATCAATGATTATTGATTTGAAAAACCTTTCATTTGAAAAACCTATTCATATCTTTCAAGAGGGGTTACCACCATTGTCTGGCAGCAAGGGAAATTAAGGGTAATATTGTAAATTTGTTTTGATTTTGTAAAGGATAGGGTGAGTAAAATGTCTATATTGCCCTACTAAGTGTCTTAATTGTTACAATTATCCCCATAATACCCTTAAATTTCATGCTTAAATATGTTATAAATATTGCTTCTTAAGTTGTATGGAAATGAAAATGACTATGTGTTGAGGATCGGTTTTAAGAAAAACGACTAGATGATCATACAAATGGAACAATCCAGGTGCGGAAACCCTAGATCGTATGCAATATGATAAAGATCAAATCAAAACACAATCAAATACCTTTTCAATAATCATTTCATTAATATACATGTTGAATAATCTTGTTAGATAGTGTTTACAATGAAATATGACCAAACTAGAACTTTCCAGAACTCAGAGAGAACACACACACAATACTCTATGCAAAATGACCAACTATTAACATCAAAATAAAACTTAAACATTATATACTACTGCACATTCGACCCCCCGTTCAGGTCGAATGTGATCTTCGACCATCATCATAGCTTGAACCAAACATATAGAACACCATAGCTTCCTTCGACCACATAACTTCGACCATGTAAACCTTCCTTCGACCCCACGATCATCATAAAAACTATCAAAAACACAATAATGACAATCCAAAAGCAATAAGTCACATTCCGTGCACTTACACTATGTGTGTGTATATCTATACTATATTATAAAGCATATTAGATGGGCAATATGGTCTTTTCACCTAATTTTCAATATGTACATGCATTTCAAACATATGGTACAAGCAACCAAAGCATCAAATGTTGAAAATGTGTTGAAAATTGAAATCAATCCCTAAACATCATTCGGATCTCATTTCGTGAGCCTTGCAAAACCAAAATTCAAACACCCCGCCTCTGATGTTATTTCAAAATTCAAACCCCATTTTCCTTCTCTCTCCCTCTCTCTCTCACACACACACACACTATCTTTCTCTCTAAAACACGAAGAAGAGTGAAACTCTACACATAATCCTCATAAGAAATTAAACATGTACACATAGCAAAGTGAAACGGTTACGTTGAACGCTTTGGTTTCCACTGCAGATCTGATGCGTTGTTGTTGCTTCACCTCTTCTTTCCCATTTTGTTTCCAGTTCTTTTTATCATTAGCTCAAAGTGCGTTAAGGTTGTGATTTCGTTCTTAGTCAATCGAACAGCAGTAATATGATTCCAAGCCCTAATTTGGTTTTCCAATTCGTTGCTCCTTTTTAGTTTTTTCAGGGTTTTGTTATTGTAGGTTACCTATAGCTAATTTTTTGACTTTGGTGTATTATTTACTACTTTGATTTTCAGATGTGTTAGTATGGCAGAATATCACTTATGTCTTCAAAGGGCTACCATTGGATCCAATCGTAAAAGAAATTTGTGCTTTAGGAGGAATGCCATGTATTGTGGTGGTAAGATCCTTAAATATGGCTTCCAGGTATGTTTTTGGTTGTTTTGTTCCAATGTGGTTACAATTTATGGAAAGGTACGTTTTTTGTTGATTCATATTATAGATGAAGACGGAATGGTGGGGATACACCAGCCAGGGAGGTTACTGGACCAATGTGTGGTTAAGAAGGATCAGGGAGAAAAAGATCAAGATCAAATAGTATTTTCAGAGAAACATTTCCGTTACAACATCAGGTATATCACTTGTCATTTGAATTCATTTTGAATTTGAAAACATACATCAGTATGTTACCCTACCATGAGTTAATTTGTCAAAAGTTTGTGGGTTTTGAATAAGTTCAGACATTGTTTGGTTGGTTCCAACTGTTTTTTAGATTTTTCAGACATGTTCATATTGGCTTTTTTAGTATTTGGCTAGAATTTGTGCATGTGCGCCTTGATGACGCAAGGCATAAGATTTCGAGATACTAAAGAAATAGAATCCTCATAAATCATACAAAGATTTGTAGTTATTGAAGAATTTATATTTATAAATCAAAATAAGTAGTGTTAAACTGTTAATAAAAAGACATCCTCATGTGGGTCGAGGATCTATATTGTGATTAGTACGGGATAAAATCTTGATGTTGATGCTATGATTTGAATAAAAAATAAAACCAAATGTTGGGTGCAAGTAGGGTGAAATTGAGCAGTTAACTAGCCATATTGATCATTAACTTTTGAAATGGTAATATATGGTGAAGTTTGATTATTGACATGTTTTCGGTTGACGTTAGGAACTCAGGAAGTCAACTGGTGAGCGGAAGAAATCCGGAATTCGGTGATCCTTTGACAAAGATAAGTGTTACTTAACTTGAATATTCAAGAAATCGTTGGTTTGTTTTCTTTGTAGTATTGTGGTTGAGACGACCCACCAACACTGATAATGTAATTGTCAAAACAAATACCCGTAAAAAATTTTTAATTTTGTATTATTACCTTTCTCTCCTTTATGTGGATGTGTTGTTTTGTAGTTTCTTATTCTCACAGTATAATTCATAGTTGTTAGTTCCCATGTTTCATAGTTTAAATTCACACAAACCATAGCACATGCTTGTTACGGTAGTACATTAATAAATATGCAGCAAAAATGAACCAACTACTAATTTAAGGTGTAGTTTATAGAAATGAAGTAGAGTTACATCTTCTTTTTTGCATAATTTGTATAGTAATTACAATATTTGAGATGTACCTAGCTATGAAAGCATGTTAGTAATAAAAAAAGTTCCTTACTCTTTATTATCAAGGTGTTTACATGGCGCTGCATGTAATTTTGATTTTGCAGGATACTTTTTAATTTCTCTAACAATTTTTTAATTGTGTAATTGATTCAAAGTTGATGGTATTAATGTTTTTTGAACGACAGCTTGATCGAGCAAGATGGCGAACTCGAAGAACCATACGGCTCAACAGAATGGCTTCAAGAAATCACGGAAACACCG
This sequence comes from Ambrosia artemisiifolia, assembly GCA_032199755.1. Lineage (NCBI taxonomy): Eukaryota > Viridiplantae > Streptophyta > Magnoliopsida > Asterales > Asteraceae > Ambrosia > Ambrosia artemisiifolia. Next base: position 4,183,863 of record CM063516.1, on the reverse strand, counting down.
TCACAAATCCACCAAGGGGGTTAGTTCATTTATTATATATATTACATGCCAATTGTATAGCCAAAAAGTTTCTAAACTCTTTCAAAAATTGCCTTTTTGACATGCTATCAAGTCCGTTGGATCCACCCATTTTGCCCCAAATTACATTTTTCTGTCACTATATGGTTTTCTCTTTTATGCGCTTTAAACTCTTGGTTGACCAATAACACTTGACAAGATGAATCACTACTAATGAAACAAACAAAGTATAGGTGATTTTTGTTGGTTAAGAAAAATTTAAAACGATACATAAAAGAAATGATTATGATTGAATGAAGATAATTATTTTTCCAACCAAATTTAAATTACAACGGTTTCTTTTATTCTATTTTACTTTTCACTTTCACAATGGAAAAACAGATTAATGTTGAGATCACCAAGGTTTATCTTTAAATCTCTCTTCTGTATCACAGACTGTAAAGAGTGGACCCCTCTACCTTCAAAAAGGTACACCCACTTTGGTCAAATTTCTAAACCATTTTCTATTTAGGTGAAATCTGACAGACCTACTTCCTTTCTCTGTTTTGCAGAAATCAGACTTAGGTTAGTCAAACGTCCTTTCTATGTTCCTGATTCATCTCTGTTTTGGTGAATCAGTCACATGCTTCCTTTCTCTGCTGGCCAATTAATTTCCACATCTTTGTCTAATAGTAGGTTGTTTGGAATAATTTTGTATATTTCCCTCTTTGGTTTAGTTAGGTTGGACATTCTCATTTGAGGTATTTGTAATTGACTATAAATTATAGAACTTCATAGTTTGTATATAATTAGGAAGCTAGATAGTGTTTGACCTTTTAACATCAGGTTGGGGGTCAGTTCATTTGGGCCAACCTTAATTGTAATGTATACAAACTCCTGAATATATTTATTGAATAGTATTTTTTATCACACATAAATCTTATTGCTAAATTCTTGATAGGAACATTTGTCTTGATATTTTAAGGCATTGTCTTCATGTTACAGTTTCATTCAACACTGCCCCATTTGTATTCGAAAATTGAAATTTTAAATCTGTAAATCATCACACATAAATCTTATTGCTAAATTCAATAAAAAGTAAAGTGGACGTCATGGTTTCCACACATGAGTTATTAACCATACTCGAACTCCAGTGAGCTCAATTACCCCACGCCCGGACCATTTTCCACGCCAAAAGGGCCATGCCTGGCCACGCTTAAGGTGGGGTGGTGTCACCCACGCGACCACTCCTCATAGCCTAAAAATGTTCCTTTTCTTTTGGTGAAAAAGTGAATACACAGAATGTTAAGGATATGACTATAACCTAAGATCATGCACCTGTACCCCCTCTAGATTGTTAATATGTTATCCTTAATTTATGTACCAATCTTCAATGCTCTTTATTGTTAAAAAATATTTCTAAATAAGTTTATGCTGGTTCCAACACACTAATAATAAGTTTAAACTTTAAACATGAGGTGAAGTGTTCAAATTCTAAAAGGTATAACTATAAGTGATTAAGAGTATATTGAAATTGTCATTCTAAAAAATAGGCACATGAACACAAATTTAATTTCGTTAGATGTTGACTAATGTGCCTTAGGTCCACAATAAATTTAATAATCTAAAAAATAATCTTTTGCAAAATATTATACAGATAATAATACCAACTCACAAGAGGATTGATAAACTAACAATAACGAGTATTGTATTGCATTGAACCCTATATAGAAGAAACCAATAACAATACTAAAGTTGTGTCTAAATTAATAACTATATTTCTTAATAACTATGTATCTAAATTAATAACTATATAGAAGAAATCAATAACAATATAAAACTGGTGCCTTTTAGGCTTGATGAAAGATTGACTTTATGTTTTTCTTGGATGTTTATACTTGTATTTTGCAACTATTATTTTTTGCTTCTAATATTTATTTCTCTTCATATTTGTTACGAGTACATTTTATGTAACCGATGACGAAAGACCATGACATTGTTCTACATTTCTTGGGTATCACGCAACATAGAGTTTTGTATTCTATGCTATTTTGTTTGGGTAAATTTTATATGGTCGACGACGGGTGAAATGAGACTATTCCTTATATTGCTTGTGAAGAAACAATAAGTATCACGGAGATTACGAGTAATCTACGTGGGGTTAATACTTATGTTCGTCAGGATTAATCCTTTACCCAAACCGTATGGTTAAACCCCGGTGGTAGTGGTGAGTGTGAGTGTGTGATGTAAAGTAAGTAAGAACACAAGATGTAAGTGGTTCGGTCGAGTAATGACCTAGGTCCACTGTAAGTAGCCGGATTGTTATTAATATGAGAGTATAAAGAGTTACAAGAGAGAGTATGCTAGGCTACTAATGATAATTTTCGGATCCCTTGGCAAGGAGAAGTCTTCTTCTATTTATAGGAGAACTCATGGGCTTAGTCGTAGAGCCCATGAGGAGTAATTCTTCGTTGGGCCTGGTCCAGGCCCAAGTCCAAGGTCTTCCCTAGAATTGGCGGGAAAATACTGATACTGTTGATGACGTCACTTTGCAGCATGGCTGCTGCTCGAGGCGGACACGTGGCACACTGTGACTGGCGGACGGCGCTCCTGTCCTTGCTACAGTCGTTGACCATGCTTCTGACAACAGTAGGGGATGTCTGCTTGTTGATGCACTTTATGTGGACGTCACTGTCGAATAGACTAGGGTTGAGTCTAGGTATAGTGTTACATGAGATTGTGGTGATCCATAAGGGCATTTTATGGATCTGATGCATTTGTAAAATATAGGACAAAACACATGTTTACATTCGACCTAAACAAAGTGGGCGAATGTGGAAGTTTTCCACATTCGACCAACACAAATGGGCGAATGTGGAAATACTCCCACATTCGACCATCAGTAAGGGGCGAATGTAGAACTTGGTTTTTGTACTATAAATAGCAATCTCATGTGTTATTTTTCATTTGGTGATTTGAGTTGGTACTTTGAATGCTCTCAAGGGGGAGGTCATGCCCGACCTCCCCCGGCCACGAGATAGACGTTTATCCTACTGATGACAGTGTCTGTAACCGTTTCTGTAGTAATACGAATCTGTGATGACGTTGTTATCGTATATTTCTGTCTCGTCTCGAATTCCCCTTCTGAAACGAGTTGTTTACGCTTATTCGATCCGCGAGTTCGGTCCGTAACCGGATTCTCACTGCTGTCACTGTAGACGCTGGTATGGTGGAAGCATGGCTACAGCCATGCTGCCGTCCTTGTCAGTAGTTGTTGGACCACTTCTGCCACCTGTCGCTTGGTCATTGGCGCGTACACTGTCAACGATCCTTGTGAATCTTCCTTTTGTTGTCTTCTGTACCTCGTACAAAAGGTGTTGGGGGAAGATTCCGCGCGTGCAGGTACGCGCTTATCAGGTGCTGTTATTGCTTATCAGTTGTTGTCTCTGCGCGCTTCCTTGCACACCTTGCAAGCTGCGCGCTGATGGCTCCTCGCGCCACCGACTGGCGCGGGGAATCTGACTTATGGGGATAGGGACGCCTTTTCCGCTTGGATTAGGCTCCCTATCCCTTCAAGTCCCCCTAGTCTTGGGCTTCTCCTGCTTTTTGTGAAGAGTAGGTGGAGCGCTAGACTCAAAGTATGGGGTCGCGGATGACAGCTCATCTGCTGATGTGTCTTGAGATTTGCTCTCCTGCTTGTTGTTGTAAAGTTGGTCGGAGAACGTCTTTTTTGATTTACGTCAAATTTGCGCATTGGAAGACGTTTGTCGCCAAGACCTGTTAAGGCGCTGGGCGGGGAACATCTTTTTTGATTTACGTCAAATTTGCGCATTGGAGGACGTTTGTCGCCAAGACCTGTTAAGGCGCTGGGCGGGGAACGTCTTTTTTGATTTACGTCAAGTTTGCGCCTTGAAAGACGTTTGTCGCCATGACCTGTTAAGGCGCTGGGCGGGGAACGTCTTTTTAATTTTACGTCAAATTTGCGTCATGTGATAGTCCGCTTGTTGATGGTGAACGCGCGTCAGCAGTTGTAATAAATTTTGAATCATTGGCATTTAATTTGTCTCTCATAAATGGGAGTTAAGGCGCCTGGAATTCGAATGATCAGTTGCTTCTGGTGGAAGCCTGAGGGTTACTGATGGGTCAGTCCTCGTCTGTTGTGCTGACTATTGGCTGTCCCATCATTATGGTGCAGTTACCAACCTTTCGTCTGTGTCAGGCGCGTGTGTAGTCACCCGCTCCACTTGGTGCTTGAGTGGTTGTGATTGTGCCACGTGGCGAGTTGCACGTGTGATTTGTCAGACGCGTGAGCGTCCACGCGCCTGCCAGCTTTTAAAATGGTGAGATCCGGTGACACTTGTCAATCATCCAACGAGTAACGGTTGGATCGTTTATCCATGCTTGATCTTGTCCGTCCACTCACGCATGAGGACACGTGTCTTCATCGTAGCTCTCCATTTTGAAAAAAGGTGACGACGGTTGTTTTCCTTGTGGGTCCCACTGCCATTAATGCAGTGGGTATATATAAGAGTGAGAAGGCTTCTTGAACGGTTACTCGTTCATTTTGCCTTCTTCTTCTTCCTTGTTTGCTCTCTCTCTCTCTCTTGTTCTTCGGAAAACCACAGATCATTTGGAGTTTTCTTTAAATCTTCGAAGATTGTTGAGCAATCTTAGAGATTTGTTGTGAAACTTCTCTTTGATCTTCATCTTTCTTTGTCTTCATTAAAATTTTCTCACATCTGTTGGTTTTCTCGTTGAAGATTCCGACCAATCTTCAAGTTTTCCGGCGACATTCTTGAGTTTTCCGGTGACTCTCTTGAGTTTTCCGGTGTGTCTTCAAGTTTTCCGATCGCATCTCCAGATTTTTGTTTCTTTCTTTTCTCTCAATCACGTCAAGATGTCTGATACTTCGATTGCTGGGTCTCCCTCCGATGATGTTCTTGGAAAAGAACCGGTGATGGATGATGTGGAGGAGGAGGTGATGGTGGAGCAGGGTAAGATAAAAGAGAGGAAGTTGATGACCAACACTTTCTGTGTTTGGGGTCAGGATGCCTTTGACCAATTTTGCAGGGTCTATGGCATCCTGCCGGAGTGGGAACCCACTTTGCCATCTTCGACGGAGACGGTTCTTTCTGCTGGTCCAGGGCAGCTTGCTCTGTATGAAGCCCACTTCACCAAGTGTGGGTTTCGTCTTCCCCAGCACCCGCTTCCAGATTGACACTCTGGTGGCGTATGGCGTTGGCCCCACTCAACTAACCGCCTTCGGGTTCTTGAGGTTAGTCCACTTTGAGGCGTCATGTCGCGCCTTAGACGTTGAACCTACCGTTGAAAGGTTCAACGTGTTTTATTACTTGGCGCGCGACGAGATGTGGTTCTCGTTTAAGCCGCGCCCAAGAGTGCCGCCCATGGCCACCCATAATCCTAAGTCCTTGCATTGGGCGAAGGAAAAATTTTTCTTTGTGAAGAGGGGAGTTATCCCCATCAGCTTTCCTTGGAAGGTAATAGCAGATGGGCAGCGGGTGGCGGATATGCCGGTGCCTAAAGATTACAAGAAGCAGGCTTGGTTCACAACCCTTACTGCCAACGCCACCAAGTTGGAGTTCAAGGAGTTGACAGAAGGTATCTTTTTCCTTCTGGGGATGAGCCGCCTGGGCATTCGCGCCGGCAAGGAGCCTTACATTGCTCTGGAGGGTAAGCATGTTTTCCCTTTGTATTTGGTTTGTTATTTGTAATGTTATTCTAACTGTTTTCTTGCGCAGGTGTGAGCAAGTTCCAGTTCTATGCCGCTCGTCAGGAGAAGGGCATCAAGTGGAGGCCTGTGGCGGAGGGGCAAGTGTCCTGCCTTGAGGCGCTTGCGGACCGGTTTTATTACCCGGATATGTCCGTTGCGCCGAAGCCCTATTACACCACAGGTGAGTCCTGTGAACTTTTGTTCTCTAGTCTTTTTGGCGATGATGCCTCTGACTCTTCAGTAGAGATTGTTGAGCCTCAGAAGGCGCCTGCGGGGCGTGGCCGTTGGAAACACGCTCCGCGGAAGCACAGGTATGCTGTGAGGCCTTTAACAGATTCTGACTCAGATTCTTCCGTTTCAGTAGGAGAAGCCGTGAAGGGGCGCCGTCGTCGGAAGGACGGGCCCGCTTCTGAAGATGAGGAGGAAGAAGAGGCCTCCAAGTTGGAGAAGAGGAAGAAGAGGCGCACAACCGGTGCTACCTCCAGCAGCGTTGCTGCCACTAAGGAGGGGCCTGCTGCCTCAACCGGCGGGGAGGGGGGTGAAGGTGACACCCAAATTCCAGAATCTGTTGCTCCTCCCTTGTCGCCGGCTCGGGAGGTTGTTTTGGAGAAGGCCACTTCTTCAAGTGGTGGAGGGGTTGCAGCGCCTGTCTTCAGCGTGGGTATTGGCGCTGCGCCCACGCGTCAGCCTCTTTTCCAGAAGCTGATCAAGAAGAAGGCCCCTGGTAAGTTTACTTTCTTCAGTTTGTACTTAATTTTTTAATTTTGTTCTTCTTCTTAGTATATTATCCTTCTTTGTTTCAGTTGCGCCGAAGATAGTACCAACTTCTCCTCCTACGTCTCCATCTGTGGAGACGGCCAGGACGGAGGAAGATAGGCTCTTCCAAGAGCAAGAGGAGGCGCAGCGGGAGGAAGCCCGTCTTAGAGCTGAAGCCGATGAAGCCCTTCGAAGGGCGGAGGCTGAGAAAAAGAAGAAGGCTGAGGCCGATGAAGCCCTTCGAAGGGCGGAGGCCGAGAAGCTGGCGGCCGCCAATGAGGCTAAACAAAAGGCTGAGGCGGCCGAGCGTGCTGAGGCGGAACGCCTTCGTCTCCAGGAACAACAATTCCTGGAGGAGAAGGCTCGCCGTTTGAAGGAGCAAGCAGCTGAAGAGCGCACCAATGCCGGTGCTGGCGGGTCCCTAGACGGTTTTGAACTGGCCTTGTAGCAGGCTGGTATTGGTGGCGAAGGGGAAGGCTCGCGCCATGCTTGGCGCGAGTCCTTTGTGATGAATGAAGGGGAGCCATCTGAGACTTATGATGGTTCCCAGTGGGCTGGTGGTGACGCCATATGGCGCCCCCGCTGGGCGGTCAGGGAGAACACTTTGTTCTCTAACTCCTGGGCCACCGAGGAGTTTGTAAGCGGGGTGGTGCCTCCCTACGAGCGCACTCACCAAGACATGCTGAGTCGCGCTGATCTCATTTCTGCCTTGTGCATAAATCAGGCGACTCAGGTGTCTATGATAGACTCGCTGCGCCGCCGTGACGCGGCGGTGTGGCGAGATATCCAGAGGCTAGAGGCTGAGAAGGCGGGCCTCGCTAAAAAAGAGGCCGCCTTCAAGGCTGAAATATCTAAGTACCGTCGTCGCGCCCACGAAGCTGAAGCGAAAGTGATCAAACTTGAAGGGGACGCGGCGGCGGAAAGGCGCAGGTGGACAGAGTCTTGCAAGAAGACTAATGCTGAAACAATGAGGTTGAAGCAGACTCTGGCCGAGGCGCAAGAGGAAGGCCGGGTATTGACCCGGCAGCTTGAGGAGAAGAGCAAGGCCCTCTCTGAGCGGACTGCTCAGGTTGTTGAGAAGCGCTTGGAGCTTGAATCCAAAGATGCCAACCTAGTGAAGGCTACTGAGCGCGTCTCCTTCTTGGAGTAAGAGAGGATCCAGATCCTTAACTCCAAGGAGGATCTGGAGCAAGACCTTGGCTCCGCGGAGGAGGCACGCGCTGCGGCTGTCAAGGAGTGTGAGACAGCCCAGCGCTTGCTGGAGGAAGCGATGGCCGCCCAGACCCAGATGCAGGATTCCATCAAGTGGATGATGACTGATGGGATTACTGGGGTAAGTTGTCTATAATCCTCTTGTTTTTTCATTTCTTTTGCAAGTTTTGAGCGCTAACTGTTAGTGTTTTTGCAGGTCTTCAAGAGGTTCTGGCAGGAGCCAAAGCTGGGCGACCAGGTCGTTGCCATAGCCGCCACCGCCCAAGCCTTTGGGTATGGTGAAGGCTATGAGGATGGATTTTTGGCCGCTCAAAATGGTGGGCGGATTGAGGATGCGGAGCACTATGGGAAGCCACTAAAAGAAGAGTATGAGGCGGAGCTGCTCAAGTTTGAGAAGGTGGACTTCCCTATTCTTCTAGTGGTTGCTGACTGCAACAAGAATACCGATCCTCTTTCCGTCCTCAAGTACTTTATGGACAAATCCGATGAGCTGGCGAGGGAGGAGGAGCGCAAGCGCTTAGAGGAAGAGCGCCAGAAGGCTAGTGGCGAAGGCACTTCCAATGTATAGACTTTTCTAGGCGCTTCTTTTTTTTATTTGCCTTGTAAATATTTGTAATTATCAAGGGTTTTTAAGTCCCTTTTTGATGAATGAAAATTTCTCTATTCCCTTATATCGTGTGTTTCTCGTCCTAACTTCTTAACTTATTTAACCAAGTCGTCACCCGATTTATAAGTAGAAATTAGGCGCGCGCTTTGCTAAATAGTCCGGCGTCTAAGTATTTGCCTTGAAGACTATAGCGGGGCGCGACTTGTGCCATAAGGTCCGAGTTAAGCGCTTGAGTGCCTTGCCTAGAAGACCCACGACTGCGCGCTCGTTTAGTTTTTGCCCTTTGTCCAACTTGTATTTGACAATTTTAGAAGACAAGGTTTTCAGCTATACGAGTGTCGCGCGTCTTTAAGTCCGGCAAGTAAACTTGTCTTGAAGACCCTTTGTGCGGCACTGTTGTACGATTTTCATAAGTACGACGTGCGCGAGGCGCGTCTAGAAGACTTTTATCGTGTTAACATTGCGCAGTTGTGGTCCGACAATAGTTTTACTTAAGTCTTGAAGACCTCGGCGCGGAAAAAACAAGTAGAATGACAGATATAGGAAACAATTTTCATTGATAAGTGCGGCATGTGTAGCCGTTGTTACAAACATTTTACAAATAGCAGAGGCGTAGCTGTGCGCCGTTCCAAGATCGCGGGATAGGTGTTCCATCAAGTCTTTCTAGCGCGTACGCGCCTTTGCCAAGTATTTCTTGTATTTTGTATGGACCTTCCCATGTAGGAGCTAGTTTTCCAGGCTTTTCGGCGTTGGAAGCCTCGTTATTCCGGAAAACGTAGTCGCCGATCTTGAACGCGGATGCTTTGACGCGCTTGTTGTAGTAGCGCTCTAGCTGCGTTTTATATTTTGCCTCTTTGATTGCAGCGAGTTCACGGCGTTCATCTAGTAGGTCAAGGTTTAGGCGGAGATCTTTGTCATTGTCCCTTTTGTTAGCCATGAGTACTCTGGCGGAAGGGCAGCCAATTTCGGCAGGGATGACCGCCTCAGTATCATATGTTAGGCTGAATGGCGTTTCGCCGTTGCTGGTTTTTGTAAGGGTGCGGTAGGCCCATAGGACATGAGGGACTTCGTCCACCCACCCTGTTCTTTTAGTTCCGAGTCGCGCCTTGATACCATCCACTATTGTGCGATTGGCTCTTTCCACTTGACCGTTGCCTTGTGGATGCGCGACGGATGTGAAAATTTGTTTGACACCCATTTGGGCCAGCCATTCTTGTAAGGATTGGTCTTCAAATTGTGTGCCATTATCGCTTACTAGTTGCAACGGTAGACCGAATCGACAAATGATGAACTCCCAGATGAACTTCTTGACGTGTGCGCCGTCAATCTTGGCTAGAGGCTTTGCCTCGACCCACTTAGTGAAGTAGTCGATGGCGACGATTAAGTATTTCATGTTTCCTGGAGTCGTTGGGAATGGACCTACCAGATCAATAGCCCACTTTTGGAACGGCCAAGCCGCTGTGACCGGCACCAGGTTGTTTTTGGGGCGCAGGGTGTTTGGAGCGTGGCGCTGGCAACTGTCGCATTTGCGCAACTCGTTGACCGCATCCACGTGCATGCCCGGCCAATAATACCCTGCATTCATTAACTTCGCTACCACCATTCTTGGGCCTGCGTGTAGTTCGCATGTTCCTTCGTGTATGTCTCTCAAGAGGAAGGAGGCATCCGCGGAGTCTAGGCAGCGCAGCAGCGGCCCTAGGTAAGAGCGGCGATACAGAGTACCGTCTACAAGTTGGTATTGTAGGGCCTTGTTCTTGATCTTCCGGGCCTCTGAATTGTCATCAGGCAGGGTACCGGAGGATAAATAGGCCTTGATTGGAGTCATCCAGGACGCGTTGCCCGTTTGGATGACATTGACTTGTCGCGGGGGGACAGATGGTTTGTCCAGGACCTCGATTCGGACTTCTTTGGCCATATGCTCGAAGACTGTTGATGCCATTTTGCTCAACGCATCTGCGGGCTTATTTTCGCTGCGCCGGATATGCTCGACCGTGCATGAGTCGAACCGGCGCATGAGCTGTTTGGCCTGTTCCAGGTATAATGCCATGATTTCGTCCTTTGCATCATAGGACCCGTTGATCTGTCGCGCGACAAGCAGTGAGTCTACGTGTGCCTCCACGTGCCTGGCCCCCATTTTTTTCCGCAATTCGGAGGCCTGCCAGCAACGCTTCATATTCCGCCTCGTTGTTCGTGCTTTTGAAGTCGAGGCGGATGGCGTACGTGAACTCTTGTTTATCTGGGCTGATAAGGCGCAGACCTGCACCGGCGCCGTCCTCGTTTGAGGCCCCATCCGTGAATAAGGACCATTTTTGTGATGGGTCTTGCGCTGGCGCAGGGGTTTCTTCCGCTTGACATTCTTGTACTTTGTCTGCGGGGATCTCTGTGGCGAAGTCCGCGAGAACTTGGCCTTTGATGGCGAGGCGGGGTTTGTAGTGGATCCTGTGTTCCCCCAACTCGATGCCCCATTTGGCCAGGCGCCCCAACAACTCGGGTTTGGCGAGTATGTCATTTATCCGATAGTCTGTGAGGACGTTTATCGGATGCCCTTGGAAATATCTGCGGAGCCTTCGAGATGCATAGACAAGAGCGAGAACCAGTTTTTCCATGATTGTGTACCTTGTTTCCGCATCTAAGAGCGTGCGGCTGATGTAGTATATCGGCGTTTGCACGTTTTTGCGCTCTACCATGAGGACTGCACCTATTGCCCGGTCCGTGACAGATAGGTACAGTGTTAGGGGCTCTTCGGGAAGAGGCGCTGTTAGTGTCGGAACGCTGTTTTGTCTTCATCCTCCTTTGCCATTTGAATTTGGTGGTAGCCCTTGTACGCGTCTAAGAAACACTTAAAGCGGTAAGGGGCTAAAGAATCCGCCTTTAGGTCGATTTCTGGTAAAGGATAGCAATCCTTTGGACACGCCTTGTTGATATCCTTGTAGTCAACACACATGCGCCACCCGCCATTGGCTTTGGCTACCATAACCGGGTTGGCCACCCATGTTTGGTATCTGATCGGGCGAAGGATACCCGCATTGAGCAGCTCGGTGACTTGTTCGTTCATGGCCTTCGTTTTCTCCGGGCCCATGCTGCGCTTCTTTTGTACTATTGGTTCCACCGAGCGGTAGACGTTGAGTCTATGTTCCGCTATGTCGCGTGGGACGCTAACCATGTCAGCTGGTTGCCACGCGAATACATCCATGTTGCTGATTAGAAGCTGCTTCAGGTGATTCCGAATGGTCTCGGAGATTTCATGGCCGATGATCACCGTTTGCTTCGGAAATTTAGGGTTGAGAACCCATTTTTCCGGCTCGGTGCGGGTGTCAGTTTTCACCATTTTTGGGGGTTTGGCGGTTTCTGTGGGGTGACAATCCTTGTTGCCTCTGATGAAGGCGATGCCTGTTTTGGTTGGGAATCCGACCATCGCGTGCGCCGTTGAAGCATTGGCATTGAAGCGCGCGATGCCCTCCCGTCCCAAGAGTATGTCATGATTGCAGTTGGCCGGTAAGACCATGAAGTCGCATATCTCCGTGCGCTCATGGGTGCCGTCGGACCAAGTTACTGGCAGGGAGAGCATGCCCCGCGGCATGATGGTTTCATGAATGAAGCCGGAAATTGGCTCATTGACCGGCACAAGTTTTGCTTTGTCTTCTGCATCTAGCTGTTGAAAACATTGCTCATACATGATGTCTGTGCTGCTACCGCCATCTAGGAACATATACCGCGTGCGGTAGTGTCCAAAGACAGCGGTAATGACAAGAGGAGCGGTGCAACAAGCGCCACCCCTGATCTTGGGCATGAGGAGATCAGCCTCTTTCCATGAATCGTTAAGTGGTTGTGCCCGGGCGCGTTTTCCATGATGTGCGCTTTTGCCCTTCTTTGTCATGTTGCAGTGGTGACGAGGAATCAATGTGGCGGAATGGGTGTTGAGATCACGAATCTTCTTTCGTGATCCTTCCGCCTGATTCTCTTCGCCCGCTTGACCCTTGCCGGTGCGGTGAACATTTTTGACCAAGTGACCGAGCTGACCTGACTTCAGCGCGGTTTCAATCTCCATCTTCAAGGTGTAACAATTGTCTGTGAGGTGACCGAAGTCATTGTGGTACTCACAGAACTTGCTTCGGTTGACGTGTCTTTGTTTGCCCAAGGGAGCGGGCTCCTTTAACGTGACCTGCTCGGTTTTCAAAACTTGAGATGGTGTCTTTGTTAGCGGGGTCCAATCGTGGTTTTTCTTGGAGTGGCCACGTTGGTCCCGCGTTTGCTTGGGGCTGATTATTTGGCGGGCATCTCCGGCTGGGGAATACTTCCTTTCGTCAGTGGTGCCCGAGATGCGGCTCCAGACAGATTTGTTTTTATTTTTATTATTATTATGGTGTTGCGGTTGGAAACCATGCGTCTGGTTGAAGGATTTCTCCGAGGAGGCGTATATCTTGGCGGAGTGGACAAGTTCGTCCCAGGACTCCGGAATGCCATCCTTGCCTGTGAGGCACTTCATTAGCTCCGGGCTGCGCACGTTATGTATGAACGCTGCCCGTGTGAGCTCCTCCCCGCAGCCTATTTGCAAGGCTTCCTTATTGAATCGAACGATGAAGTCCTCGATGGACTCATGATCGTTGCGGCGGCACAACAGAATGTGCGCCTTGTCTTTCTTATGCTTGCGCAGGTGCGAGAAGTGACTACCGAACTTGTCGGTAAGATCATCGAAGTCTTTAACGCTCCCCGCGGGGAGGTTATCGAACCAGACTCTTGCTGCGCCTGTCAGAGTTTGGGCGAATAAGTGGCACCAAACCTGGACAGGCCAGTCTACTGACATACCTGCGCACTCAAAGTCGTGCACATGGTCATCAAGGTCACGCAGGCCATCGTATCTATCGATGCTGCTAGGAAGTTTGGCTTTCCTTGGTATTTTTGCTGTCGCTATGCGAGCGACGAACTTTGATTTTTCAGCGAAGGCCTTTGGCCTGAATGGTTTAACCAAGTCATCATCCTCATCGTTGTGGCGCGAGCGATGATCGTGTTTCTTTCCCTTGTAGCCCGAATCGCTACTGGAGGACTCATAACCATCAGGTTCTGCCCGGTGCTTCGCGTAGCCCCGAACTCTGGCGTCTCCGCCGAGTTCCCCGCTACGACCAACGTCCGGGACTGTTGAGTCTTTATCTTTGTACCCCTTTTTGGATGGGGTATCATAGGTGAGGGCCTTGCCCTTTTTCTTGGCTTGCTGCAAGAGTTTACGTTGGTAAATTGCAGCGTTTTTTGTGTTCTGACGGAGGAGCCACTGATCGAGGTCCTCCTCAGAGTTAGCACTGCTGTCGTCGTCAGAGTCGACGTCCCGAACCTCAACATCTGGCCTTTCGAGCCTTGAGGTGGGTTGTTTGACGACAGTGTGTGGTGTTACCTGGTTCTCCGGGAGTTGGGTGTCCCCTTCTCCGGAGCGGTTTATGACAGCAGCAGTAGGGTTGGGTTCAGCCATGGGTGGGTTGAAAAGATGAGTGAAAAAGCAGTTCTAACCGTTGGATGGCGCCAATGAAGAAACAATAAGTATCACGGAGATTACGAGTAATCTACGTGGGGTTAATACTTATGTTCGTCAGGATTAATCCTTTACCCAAACCGTATGGTTAAACCCCGGTGGTAGTGGTGAGTGTGAGTGTGTGATGTAAAGTAAGTAAGAACACAAGATGTAAGTGGTTCGGTCGAGTAATGACCTACGTCCACTATAAGTAGCCGGATTGTTATTGATATGAGAGTATAAAGAGTTACAAGAGAGAGTATGCTAGGCTACTAATGATAATTTTCGGATCCCTTGGCAAGGAGAAGTCTTCTTCTATTTATAGGAGAACTATGTTGCCGTTCCTAATGTCAAGGGTTTTGCTAAGGCAAGTTCATCTAAGGCTTCAACGAGGAGATCCAGCAGACGGCTTTTAAAAGCTGCCAAGCCTGCTGATCCTTCTGAAGCAGTGACGGTTAGTGACGACATTGAAGAATCTGATGATGAAAAAGATCAGACAGCGGATGATACTCCTGTGGATGTGGTTGTGAAGAAAAGCAAGGGTAAGAAGGTTAAGGTTGTGAAGGAAACAGATGTGTCTGGTAGCTTTGATGAGGAGGGTTTGTATGTGCCTGGGTGGAATGTGAAGTCAACTGATAGTTTCAAGTCTTCTGCTGTGTGTGAGGAGGTTTTGGCACACTTTGCTACTCCAGGTGCCAAGGCTTGTCTTGAGGGCTTGGATGATGATGCTCTTCTAGCAAAGATGATGGTGGGTACCTGCAACTTGGCAGCTATGCTGCCAGAGGGGATCAGCAGGTTTAGGAAGGTTTTGGGTGAGTATAGTGAGTTTGCAAAGAAGAAGAAGGAGATGAAGCAATCCATAGCTGATATGAAGAGGGATGCTAAGGAGTATGCTCAAAAGGAGATCACTTTGATTGCCCTAATTGATGAATTAAAGAGAGGGCATGAGGCTGAGATGGCAAGGCATGAAGCTGCAAGGCTGAAGGTGGAAGCAGATCAGTTGGCCTTGGAAGCAGAGAAGAACGCATTTGAGAGTGAAAAGAAGGAGTTGGAAATTTCTCTTGCTGCTGCTCAGAGTGACAACAAGTGGCTAATTGAAGAAGGCTTCCAACAAGTCGTTACTTATCTCCTTCACTCTGCTGAGTTTAACTCTGCCCTTGGAGAAGTGTACACCAAGCTTTTAACCCATGGTAAGCATGCAGGTTTTGTTGCAGGGTTCAAAGCTCATGAGTCTGGCCAAGTCTTAGAAGAATCTTCTCTCTATCAACCCAACTCCTTGGACGTGTTCAAGGAAACTGTCCTTAAGATGGAACACTCCAGCTATCCTTTTGTTGCCCAAGTTTTTTCCCTTTATGGGAAACCTTTGAAGGAGCTGAAGGAATTGAAGCCTGCTGGTTTGAATGAAGCCGTATCTGCTAAAGTGCTTCAATCTGTTTCAAGGAAGAGGGCACACTCGGGTGATAGTGAAGAGACTTTGGACATGACTGATACACTCTCTAAGGATGCTAGTGTTGAAGCCTCTGAAGCTGGTCTTACAGAGAAGCTGCCGAAGAAGGGGAAGAAGGCGAAGAAAGCAAAGGTGGTCAAGCGAGTTGAAAGTCGTCTATAGAATGTTTCAACTTTCGATATCAACTTATTAAAAATTATCTTACCTGGTTTTTGACAAAGTAAAAAGACGCATTTTGACCAAAACTCTTCCGACCTGTACTTTATCTACCTGGCCAACCAATTTCCAACTCTAGTAGAATGTATAAAACGACGAATGAGACTGAACATGTCCCTAAAAAGAGTGACCAAAACTGCAGACTCAAGTTCTTTAATTTACACAGGACAAAACAAAAAAATATGAACACTACAAAAAAAATGTCAAATAGTGGCATACACTTTTTTTTAATAGCATTTAGTTTTTGTGCCATTAGTTTATGTTTTTAGTGACACTTTTAGTGAGACATATTTGTTTAGCACACATTTTAGTGACGTTTAACTTTTGTGTCACTAATTTAGGTTTTTAGTGGCACTTTATGTATATCATTGAAACTATTCTAAGTATGGAGTAATTTGTTTAGATTTCCTTCTTTCCCTCCACATCTTGTAATAATATTTTCACTTAAATCAATTCCCCTCTTAATTATCTATCCTAACTTTTAAATTTCCCACCTTAATATTTGATACACTAATTCAGATTCAAAAACGCAATTTTAAAGTCTGCTTCAAAAATAGATTCACAACGAAAGTTTTATTATTACTGCATGTAATAAACTATATTACAATAAAATAGTATATTTAGTTTACCAGTTTTTGAAAACGAAAATTTTCACCCTGTATTAGTTTATTTTGGAATATTATTATTCTAATTAAAGGTAACAATTATATAATATTAGTTTACAAACTTATATTTGAATAGTAACTCAAATGAATAGTAAAATATTAATATTTTATTTATATTATTAGTTTATTTAAAAACTTTATTATATTATATACTATTAATATATTATATATTATTATTTTATTTAAAAAGTTTATTATATTATATACTTTTAATATATTATATACTATTATTTTATTCATATTATTTTATTAAAAAAAATTATTATATTATATACTATTAATATAAATAACATAATCTTATATAATTTCGTTACAAATTTCATGTGTTACCTTATGTGTAGATTTCTTTATTTTTTTAACGTTTACAACCAAAATGGAATCTCGATTGTATAATTCATTGATTGATTAACACCTCATCTAAATCTCGATTATAAAACGCGCAACGTGCGTGATTTTATACAACTAGTTAAGTTATTTGCAAAATGTGGTCTGCTGATATCACTAGAAATCATATAATATATATACACACACAAAACAATTAAATAATATAACACATAAATATGTATTTAGCATACACACATAGAAAAAGCGGATACGTATTCATTCATTTAGTTTACCAAAAAATTTAGTTTACCAAATTTTGTTTACTAAATTTTGAAATATTTTTTCCCTCCACCTAAAAAAATTATATTCCCGCTTTGGGTTTTGACCACTTTAGGTTTAGACTCAAGGGAGTGGGGCGGGGAATGGGGGGCGGCAATCCAAAGCCGGGCGGTAACACCGGCCCTAGGGGCGGGAAGAGGAGGGCGGGGAGGGGGAGGCAGGAGGGGAAAGCCGGGCGCGGGGGGGGGGGGGGGTTTGATTGGTGAGGTGTGGGGTTTTGATTGGTTGGGTATTTTTTTATTAAAAAAAAAATTCCTTTTAAATATTAATAAACAACCTTTTATAGTTTTTTTTTTAATTTTTTTTAACCAACTACTAAAATATTATCAAATCACATAATATTTAAAACACAAAATACATAATATTTAAAAATTAAAACATATTACAACTAATATTAAAAAAACACACATCCTAAATTACTAATTTAAACATTACATAATTCCTAAATTACTTATTTAAACACATAATATAATCCTAAAAGTCCCAGTCCTCGAGTGTGTAGTACTCGGGGGATAGGGAACGTGAGCTGTCCCGTCCATCGGACCTCGCATCCAATGGGAAGTAGTAGTACTCACGAGGAGGGGTTGGCATGCTCCAGAGGCGCTCCTGCTCCTCAATTTCCCTGAGGGCTTCCAAGTCCTCAGGAGTTGGGTCCCCATATTCACGAGGTGGGGTGGTCTGGTGGTGGTGGGTGGGGGTATTCTCGGGGGTGGGGGTAGGTTGGTGGTAGGGGGTGGGGGTATTCTGGGGGGTGGGGATAGGGTGGTGGTAGGGGGTAGTCTGGTTGGTGGGGATAGGTTGCTGGTAGGGGGTAGGAGGAGGAGGGGTGAAGGTTGGTGGTGCCGACAACATCAGTCGGTCCAATTGATAAGTAGCCATGGTAAATCCGTGGCCCAAGCCCATTCTTCATCCGTCCAGGGATCATCCTTCCAGGGATCATCGACTTCAGGATGAGTTGGTGGTGCCGCAGCAGGAGGAGGAGGGGGATTTAGCCAATGTTGTGGAGGAGGAGGAGGAAGAGGAGGTTGTGGAGGAGGAGGAAGAGGAGGTTGTTGAGGAGGATGAGTTGGTAGTCTCCGGGACGGGCCCCGTCCCCGGACCCGTCGAGCGTACTGCCGGACATTAGAAGGTCCGGCAGCTCCTACTTGAAAACAGCCAGTGTTATTCATTGTGTTTAGGATGAGGAAAGGATGCGGAAGAGGGAAGAGGTGTGACTGATATTTGGGAGGAGGGGGGGTATTTATAGGGTGAGAAATATGACCGTTTGGGGGGGAAAACGTTTGAATTTCAAAATTCAAACGTTTGGGGGGAAAATTTGAATTTCAAACGGTTTGAACAGTAACCGTTTAAAATTCAAATGTTTGAATATAATTTTTTTATATAATCTATTTTTTTTATTAATTTTAATAAATATTATTTTTTTATATAATTTATTTTTTTATTATTATTTTATTAAATCTAAATAATTTTCAGATTAAATTATTAATATTATTATTATTATATTTATTAATATATTAAAGTTTTTTATAAAAAAAAAGGAAAAAGAAATGCCACATGTCAATTCCCCCCACTTTTCCCCCCTTCCACTCCCCACAATCCCCCCCCCCCCCCCCCATAGTCTTAGATTTCACCCAAATCCCACTCTCCATAGTCCCCCCTTCACACCCAACATCTTCATCATTCGAACCGAAAATTCGTGAAGGCCACAATCCCACCCCTTAAAAACCAATGACACCCGAATCCTTTACTGCCGAAGTGTTCGCTATTTTCCTAATCATTGCCACTCAG
This sequence comes from Ambrosia artemisiifolia, assembly GCA_032199755.1. Classification (NCBI taxonomy): domain Eukaryota; kingdom Viridiplantae; phylum Streptophyta; class Magnoliopsida; order Asterales; family Asteraceae; genus Ambrosia; species Ambrosia artemisiifolia. The sequence goes on along the minus strand of CM063516.1, from coordinate 4,165,281 downwards.
CTCGAAACATGTGTTCGTTACTTCCGTTAGCGGATTATCATTGTAAGTTTTTGGCTTTAGTTTTGCATTTTCTTGTGATTTTGGTGCTTCGATGTGCTCAACTTTTAGGAAAAGAGAAAATGTGTCAATTCGTTTGACCAGAGAACGTTAGCTTTGCTCTTCTCGTGTACTAATTACAATGTTATTCTTAAGTTTACATATAATGTGGTGTTAATAGTTTATTTTGACGGTCTATATGTTTGAAGACCAGATGTTCGACGAAATGCCTAAATGAAAATTGATCATGTAACACCTGGTTTAGTGGATGTTAATATTTGTGTGACTTTTATTAATATATATGGTTATGAATAAATTTGATTAATTGTTGCTATCTATTGGATTGAATTATAATAATAGATCATCATCATCATCATCATCATCATACTCAGTTAATCCCACCAATAGCAAAGCTAAGGTAGGGTCTGAGGAGGGTAAGATGTAGACTGTTGATTTGTAAATATAACTTAGTTTTATTTATATTTGTTGTGTTGTAACTAAGGATACTTGTGTATGATATATGTAATATGTAGAACATAATAATAGATTAGTTAGTAGTATAATACTTAAGACAAAGCAAATGGGTCAAGACACATTGAAAGCATTCAAGGATCAAGACCACTCGGCATCTAAACAAAGAAAGGAACAATGATTCAAGGCTGCTGAGAATGGACTGCATATTATCAGATCAAACAGAAACAATTCGAAAACGATTCAAGTCTTGAAGCAGCAAATGGACAAAAATGCCCCTGCAGTTGAAGACCGTTAATTGGCGCCAAAACAGAAAGTCAACAGGTGGGAAGATCAGTCACAACGGTTCTGATAACAGACGCAACGGTTTCTGAAACATCCCATCTATTCGAAACATATATAAACAAGGAACAAGACACAATTTGCGGTTATCAAGATTGTTCATATTCACAATCCTCTAAGACAACAAAATCGTTCAGAATTATTGTGTTCATTGTATCGAAACATTTCTTTGTTCTATAATATATCTTAGTTATTTCTAAACTTGTGTCAATCTTTGTTGTATTTCTTAATTCTTATTCGCTGCACATATAATCTGGGCCAACAAACTGGTATCAGAGCGAGGTTACAAAGAATTAAGTCTGTTCGTTCATAAATTCAGTATCTATCTTTTGTTTCTTCGTCATTCCTGTGTCAAGTTTTCATGATCATTTGATCTGTAATCGAATCATCTTTGTTATAGTACTAGTGTCTGTTTTCTGTCTAAACTTTCCGTCTAAAGTATCTATCAATCATTCATAATTTGTCCAGTTTATTCGAAGTATTCACAAACATACATCCTGTTTCAGTCTCTTCTATTTCTGACACAAGTAATAATTACCAGTCAAGTTCATCGTATTGTTTATAATTCTGAAAGTTTGATTCGTCTATCAGGAGTCAAGAAAAAAATTATTATTAAGTTGTTTCCGTTTTCTGTCAAATACCACATCAGAAGAAGTACTTCCTCTTCGGAATACATCACCTTAGTCTTTTAATAAATTCGTACTTAACACAAAATATGTCTGATTCAACCGGGATTTCATATAAGGGTTCTAGGCCACAATACATGGCGAAATTCAGACAAAGGAAGGAAAGGAAGGCTGCACTAAGGCGAAGAGGAATCGAAACAAGAAAGTGCTACTATTGCAAACAACCGGGCCATCTTATCGGAGTATGTGACATCAAAGAAAGAGACGAGGGTGCACAATTGATTAGAGATGCCATAAACACCGGGATATCATATTATCCAGAAAATTCGTTCGGTTGTGGAGAAGATTATATTCTCAAGGGGTCGGATATCGGCCTATGGAAGGATATGTGGTATGTTAGTCCTAATCTCCAAAATCATATAGCGGGTAATCTAGATTTCTTTCTCAAACTAAAGAGATCTTTTGGGGTTGAGAGTAGGATTAAAAAGGAGTTCATATTCATTAGAGGGATTGGGATAGTTAGTATTTCGGTTGAAGATCAACATTTGATCATACCAAATGTATTCTATTCAACCGATTTAGATGATAACATACTAAGTCTCCCTCAACTAATACTACAAGGATTTGTGGTCAAGGTTGAAGGAAACTTTTGTATTGTTGAGAATATGTTCAAAAACAAAAGCATGCAATTCCGGTTCATAGAAAACAATAGTGAGTCAAAGGAAGAAATAACAACCATGTTGGAAAACGGTGAAGTGGATCATAATAGGATGAAAGATGACTATTTAAATGGTTATTTTGAGTCTATTTCTGCCGAGGCCGATTCTAGCATGAAACAAGTTGATGATGTAATTAATAGTATAAATATAGACTCACTCGACAAGTGCATTGAGTTGTTGGACATCATACATGACATGGAATTCCCTTGGGCACATAGGAACATTCTTAAAGGACCATTCATACAAATGGTATCTTGGTTCTTAAAGGAATTCTTGGGAATAACCAATAGACCAATCCCTCCTAGGTTTGAAAACGGAAAGTATGTTGAATTGTATGATCTATACATAATGGTTCAAAAGGAAGGTGGTCACAAACAAGTTTCTATGTACAATATATGGGTTGTGATCGCAAAGGAATTAGGATTTGATTATGAGGACAAGGATATGATGCGAATCTTGTATGCACAATATCTTGATGTACTAGATTGGCAATACCAAGTCCACAAAAATGCCCGGAAAACAGCCGCTAAAATGATAAATGAAAGGCATGAATATGATCAAGTTAGAAGGGTAAACACAACACCAAACATGTCTATGGAAGCATCATCATCGAATAAGCAAGTAAGACCAAATGAAGAAGATTATGCACTTTACATGGGAGGTGATTGGAGGGCTGCGAAAAGATACATGAAGCGCAAGAACGTAGACTTTACTCAAGCCGAAAAAGCCCTCAAAGAAGCCATTGAAACATTACCTACAAGTCCCATGAGCCCTAGTTATATTTAGGGGCGAGTGTTGATTTGTAAATATAACTTAGTTTTATTTATATTTGTTGTGTTGTAACTAAGGATACTTGTGTATGATATATGTAATATGTAGAACATAATAATAGATTAGTTAGTAGTATAATACTTAAGACAAAGCAAATGGGTCAAGACACATTGAAAGCATTCAAGGATCAAGACCACTCGGCATCTAAACAAAGAAAGGAACAATGATTCAAGGCTGCTGAGAATGGACTGCATATTATCAGATCAAACAGAAACAATTCGAAAACGATTCAAGTCTTGAAGCAGCAAATGGACAAAAATGCCCCTGCAGTTGAAGACCGTTAATTGGCGCCAAAACAGAAAGTCAACAGGTGGGAAGATCAGTCACAACGGTTCTGATAACAGACGCAACGGTTTCTGAAACATCCCATCTATTCGAAACATATATAAACAAGGAACAAGACACAATTTACGGTTATCAAGATTGTTCATATTCACAATCCTCTAAGACAACAAAATCGTTCAGAATTATTGTGTTCATTGTATCGAAACATTTCTTTGTTCTATAATATATCTTAGTTATTTCTAAACTTGTGTCAATCTTTGTTGTATTTCTTAATTCTTATTCGCTGCACATATAATCTGGGCCAACATAGACAGCCTTACCTCTACCCCGTGGGAATAGAGAGGTTGCTTCCAGTGAGACCCCCGGCTCGATAGTGGTTTTGTATCAAGCATTGGACATAAGGCACATAACACTTCGTAATCAGGACAAGCCCGATTGGTGCATGTAACTCCTTGCCTTTTGGCTATCAACGCCACCACATGATGCATGATTAACCATCCGTCGTTTTTAACGTTATTTTCACAAAATTAGTAAAATAGCGTTAAAATTAGTGCAACTTTACTTTTGCCTCCATAGGGCAACACATATATACATTATATGTGCACATCCGTAAGCGGGGCGTGATTAACGTGGTGTGGTGTCAAACAAGATGTCGACAGTGTACTTGGCTACAACGTCACCAAGGTTAAATCGGGTGGTGATCGGAGCCTTTTCACAACGGCGAACTGTGACATATAGCTATCAAAAAAAGCGGCGAATGGGGCAAAAAAGCCATGCAATCGGGTGCGGCTTCAGGACCGAATCAGGGCATATAGGACAACATCGATTTGTGGTGGTTCGCGGCTGCGTAAGTGGTGTTTTGAAGCTACAAAAGGTGTATAGACAACCATAATAATGGATGGTGACGGCTGCCAGAACAGGTCTTAATTGGGACGGCATGCTCGAGTGGTTCGGGTTAGGTTTGGGGGTCGAATCATGGAGTACAAATTGTGACTTCATATGGTATCCTTTGAGAACTTTAAGGTGAGTTCTAGACACCATATTTCACTGTTTTCAATGGTTTTGGTGTTGATCATGTTCTCATTTGATAAGTGATTTTAGAAAAGTGATGTTTACTAATGTTTTTATATTGAGTTCCTCACAGAAAGCATGAATCTTAGTTGGATTTGAGGCTGATTTAGTTATAAAAAAAGCGAATACTTTGGTGCATAAACTTGGAGGTTATGAAGATTTATAGAGTTAGTGGTTCTCATAAATATACATACGCTGAGATTTTGAATATGGGGTAACCTTGAGTTTTCATTTAAATAACCTAAGGTGTTTAAACAAAGATGATAATAAGCTAGGTAGATTAACATGAGAGATTTAAAAGAACAATATGGAATTACCAACTCTAAGAACAAGTAAGGGTTGGTGTTGGTCATCATAAAGTATGTCTTTGGTCTTGTAGTGGTATCTATATAATTCTCTAGGTGCTCTTGGATGCAAGTTGACTGAGTTACTCATAGTTAATTAAGGCTTTTGTGGTAAGATACTGTTTTCTAGAAAAATCGTTTATGATTATGTTGTTATGAACGACAAGTAGGGGTGTTCAGAAAAACCGCAAACCAAATAAAAACCGAAAACCGAACCGTAACCGTAACCGAAAAAACCAATCCGAACAACGAATTTGGTGTTTGGTTTGGTTATAACCGAAACCGAATTGCTTATTCGGTGTTTGGTTTGGTTTTTGGTTCTACATTTTTACTGCCCATACTCTTTGATAATCACTTTGTTTGCTTTTAGTACTGAACTAATTATTTGACGCCTTTTACTGTCATCTCAGTTTTAGGTGTATTTTTATCATTTAAATGCTAACTGTAGTACATAACCTTCATCCCGATGTCTATAGTTTAAGACTGTGTCAATGAAATCGTTTCCCTAATTCCGGATAAAAGTCTAAAGTCTCGGCAACATTCATAGTTACACTCGTCTGCTGTTTCATTGTTTGAAATTTCTTGAATTATCAATATGTGGTTTCATGGTCTGTGTTATGCTCTGTAATGTGATTGATTCTTCATTTTGTAATCTTGCCTCCTTATTTACGATTTTGTTGCTATAACTAGAAAGCAATGATAGATTGCCAAACCTTTTTTTTTATTAGATTTTGCCTTAGTATATTCTAAAGAATTATATTGAAATCCAGTACGCTAAAACATCTAATCTTATTGTTATGTTAGATGCAAATAGGGATGTGATCGGACAAGAAATGGAGATATTCCATAGTTGGTGTATCACAAATCTTTATGAAGATTTGCACGGGGACATTAATGTAAGCAATATTCTACTAAATGTAGTCTATAAAAATCCAGGGGTGTTATTTTTATATTCTATTTTATAATATTCATTATTTTTTATCCGTTTCCTACCATATATGCAAGTTGCAAGATGACAAACCTGTTACCTAGTGAGCCAATAATGTTAGATGTTAACTATAGCGTTTAGTTATCTATAGATATTAACTTTCTCACTCATTACCTTTTTTTATGACGTGTAGTTGTACAATGTGCAGTGAAGGATATGAAAGTGACAATATTTGGTGGTTGGTAACCGGTGATAGGGGTGTTCATCGAATCGAATATCGAATTATTCGAATCGAATTTTTCGAATAATTTTTTTTTTTTACTAAATTCGAATTCGATTCGAATTCGATTAAATGTTGTTCTATTCGATTCGAATTCGTATTCGAATAAAAATCACAATTCGAATTCGATTCGAATTCGTTTTAGATACTCGAATACGAAGCGAATTCGAATTTATTCGAATAAATTCGAATAAATTTGTTCTAGTTTAAATCCTTTAAAACATGCCCAAAACAAATTTTAACACCATTACAAACTTTAAGTAACCATAAATCACACTACCATAATGATAAGAAGTTCAAAACAAAGTGGCAAAGAGTCGGGAATATCAAATCCACATTACAATTTACAAGTTAAAATAGAAACATTCAAATTGCACAATGCAGGAACATCAACTTCAATCCGAACAAGTTTGCAACAGCAACAACCAAAAAGCATGAACCTGCAAAAGAAAATGAAATACATTACATATTGTGGTAACTAACTAACTGTTTAGTACAAAAGCAAAAAAAACTGCCAAAGTATACAATATTGTGGTAATCAAAGATGCAAACAAGTTTCCTACTATTTTAACTCCTATTACCCTATATCTAAATATATGATCAATATGCAACATGACTCATTCAAGGTTGTTCAACAATAAACAGATAAACTTACCTCTCGCCTCTAAACATCCACGACAGTTGTTGCGCCCATTGATTGTCTTGTATCTGCAAAAAAAAAAGAAAGAAATAAAATTGTTCATAATATCATAAACTAGGATTTGAAGAAGAATTTTCCATTTCAACAAGTGAGAGTACCTCTGCTGCCACCACACCTATTTGACAATGAAAGTTAAATATCAAACATTTTAAATTCAATCCCATTCTTCAAAGATAAAAGTCTTGAAGCAACATATGAACCCATTAACATAAACCGTAAAAGGAAACCGATTGCCCATATGCAAATATAATTATTATAATTAATTTATAAGCTCAAATGTATACAGTATACACCCATTTCAACAGGTAGTTGAATTCTAAAAAATAAATCAAAAAAGATAGTTGTATCGAATACCTGGTGGTCGACGTGCAGCCAGTCGAGATAGACAGGGTAGGGTGGCTGATGCAGAGCTCGTCTGGGCTGGTGGGTTGGTGCTGGTCAAGGTAGACGGGGACGGCGGCTGGTGGTCGGGGTTTGTGGGATGGGAGAGCAGCGGCGGGAGAAAAAAAATAGGGTAAAATGTGATGGTGGCTGTAAACTTAAGTCATAACCCTCTTTATATATGTGTTGAATATGTAGGGTATTGGATGGGTTAGGTTTGGGCTTGTGGGCTTTAATTGGGTTGGGGCTTTGGTTATATGTGTATATAAATATAATATAATATATAAAAATAATAAATAAATATGTTATTCTTATTCGAATTTCGAATCGAATCGAATTTAAAATCATAAATTCGTATTCGATTCGTATTCGATTAACTTAACTCGAATTGAATCGAATTCGAATTCGAATTCGAATTTTTGATAATCGAATCGAATTTTTGATAATCGAATCGAATTGAGTCGAATTTCGAATTTTTCGAATTCGAATCGAATTCTGAACACCCCTAACCGGTGATATCATTACTACTAGTTGTTTATATGGTTGACAATAGCATGGTAGATATCATGAGAAGCTTTAGAGTTAAGTTCTTTGATAGTGGAACTCTGTCCCCAGAGAATGTTTAGACTCTTCGTGTAAACAGTTAGAATTGGAATATTTTACTTATTACATAATGTTTTGCTAACATTTGAAATATGTTTCGGATTGAACTTATTATTGAAGTTATAATATTAAGATTTCTACATTTATAGTTTTATCAAACTTTTATTTTTTATTGTAACTAATGTGATTTCGAATTGAACTAGTTATATGTCACAAAAAATAGTACTATTTAACTTGAAATAGTTTTATCGACACAAAATTTGTGCCACAAAAGGTTTCTTATATTGTGGCAAAAAAAAAGTGCCACTAAAACTATTATAAATACGTAACTAGGATAACTTTGTAGCTGCACAAAATGTGTCACAAAAGTCTTTTTCATATGGTGGCAAAAATAAGTGCTACTAAAAGCCCAAAAACTTTATGCGGCATATTGAAAAAGTGTCACTAAAAGGCTTTAGCATCTGCATTTCTAGTGACACTTTTTATGTGTGTCACCCATTCTAACCATGGTCTTTAGTGGGATTTTTTTGTTTTTTTTGGCACTTTTTGTATGTCACTACATGGCATTTTTTTTGTAGTGGAACTTTAATATTATTCTTGCATTAGAGAAAAAATTTCAAGACTATAGTAAGAAAATAAACTCACAGCAAGGTTCTTTAACTCCAACCTAAGATCATCATTCAATGCCTCCATAAGTTAATATTTACCAAAAGACATGATATGACTGCATTGATCTACATATCAACTAAGTCTATAACTTTTCCACCCAAATCATACAATGCAAGAAGAGACTATATACTGAGAATATTAACATAGTAAAAAGGTAAAACAATTAAGCAATTACACAGACACAAAATTTATTTATTCAATAATTAGTAAATCAAAACCCTAAAGATGATAAGAAAACAAATACCTATTCATTTACCCCTAATTATTTAAAAAGAACCAAAAAATCGGACCTAGCTTGGGCTTCATATAACTCAAAACAAGATTATTATATGGGCAAATCAGTAAAGCAATAATGATGAGTGAATGCAATCAATATTGTTTCAGATTTAGGTTTTAACATAATCAGTAATAACGAGCCATAAACAGATGCTAATCAAATGGGTTTACCTGGAGGCCTTTGGGAGATCGGAGGAGGGGGGAAATGATTAGAAAATGGGGATTTAATGCTTGAGGAAATGCTGTAGTTCACTGTCATTAAATTGAAAGAATAACTTTTCATCAATGATTATTGATTTGAAAAACCTTTCATTTGAAAAACCTATTCATATCTTTCAAGAGGGGTTACCACCATTGTCTGGCAGCAAGGGAAATTAAGGGTAATATTGTAAATTTGTTTTGATTTTGTAAAGGATAGGGTGAGTAAAATGTCTATATTGCCCTACTAAGTGTCTTAATTGTTACAATTATCCCCATAATACCCTTAAATTTCATGCTTAAATATGTTATAAATATTGCTTCTTAAGTTGTATGGAAATGAAAATGACTATGTGTTGAGGATCGGTTTTAAGAAAAACGACTAGATGATCATACAAATGGAACAATCCAGGTGCGGAAACCCTAGATCGTATGCAATATGATAAAGATCAAATCAAAACACAATCAAATACCTTTTCAATAATCATTTCATTAATATACATGTTGAATAATCTTGTTAGATAGTGTTTACAATGAAATATGACCAAACTAGAACTTTCCAGAACTCAGAGAGAACACACACACAATACTCTATGCAAAATGACCAACTATTAACATCAAAATAAAACTTAAACATTATATACTACTGCACATTCGACCCCCCGTTCAGGTCGAATGTGATCTTCGACCATCATCATAGCTTGAACCAAACATATAGAACACCATAGCTTCCTTCGACCACATAACTTCGACCATGTAAACCTTCCTTCGACCCCACGATCATCATAAAAACTATCAAAAACACAATAATGACAATCCAAAAGCAATAAGTCACATTCCGTGCACTTACACTATGTGTGTGTATATCTATACTATATTATAAAGCATATTAGATGGGCAATATGGTCTTTTCACCTAATTTTCAATATGTACATGCATTTCAAACATATGGTACAAGCAACCAAAGCATCAAATGTTGAAAATGTGTTGAAAATTGAAATCAATCCCTAAACATCATTCGGATCTCATTTCGTGAGCCTTGCAAAACCAAAATTCAAACACCCCGCCTCTGATGTTATTTCAAAATTCAAACCCCATTTTCCTTCTCTCTCCCTCTCTCACACACACACACACACACACTATCTTTCTCTCTAAAACACGAAGAAGAGTGAAACTCTACACATAATCCTCATAAGAAATTAAACATGTACACATAGCAAAGTGAAACGGTTACGTTGAACGCTTTGGTTTCCACTGCAGATCTGATGCGTTGTTGTTGCTTCACCTCTTCTTTCCCATTTTGTTTCCAGTTCTTTTTATCATTAGCTCAAAGTGCGTTAAGGTTGTGATTTCGTTCTTAGTCAATCGAACAGCAGTAATATGATTCCAAGCCCTAATTTGGTTTTCCAATTCGTTGCTCCTTTTTAGTTTTTTCAGGGTTTTGTTATTGTAGGTTACCTATAGCTAATTTTTTGACTTTGGTGTATTATTTACTACTTTGATTTTCAGATGTGTTAGTATGGCAGAATATCACTTATGTCTTCAAAGGGCTACCATTGGATCCAATCGTAAAAGAAATTTGTGCTTTAGGAGGAATGCCATGTATTGTGGTGGTAAGATCCTTAAATATGGCTTCCAGGTATGTTTTTGGTTGTTTTGTTCCAATGTGGTTACAATTTATGGAAAGGTACGTTTTTTGTTGATTCATATTATAGATGAAGACGGAATGGTGGGGATACACCAGCCAGGGAGGTTACTGGACCAATGTGTGGTTAAGAAGGATCAGGGAGAAAAAGATCAAGATCAAATAGTATTTTCAGAGAAACATTTCCGTTACAACATCAGGTATATCACTTGTCATTTGAATTCATTTTGAATTTGAAAACATACATCAGTATGTTACCCTACCATGAGTTAATTTGTCAAAAGTTTGTGGGTTTTGAATAAGTTCAGACATTGTTTGGTTGGTTCCAACTGTTTTTTAGATTTTTCAGACATGTTCATAATGGCTTTTTTAGTATTTGGCTAGAATTTGTGCATGTGCGCCTTGATGACGCAAGGCATAAGATTTCGAGATACTAAAGAAATAGAATCCTCATAAATCATACAAAGATTTGTAGTTATTGAAGAATTTATATTTATAAATCAAAATAAGTAGTGTTAAACTGTTAATAAAAAGACATCCTCATGTGGGTCGAGGATCTATATTGTGATTAGTACGGGATAAAATCTTGATGTTGATCCTATGATTTGAATAAAAAATAAAACCAAAAGTTGGGTGCAAGTAGGGTGAAATTGAGCAGTTAACTAGCCATATTGATCATTAACTTTTGAAATGGTAATATATGGTGAAGTTTGATTATTGACATGTTTTCGGTTGACGTTAGGAACTCAGGAAGTCAACTGGTGAGCGGAAGAAATCCGGAATTCGGTGATCCTTTGACAAAGATAAGTGTTACTTAACTTGAATATTCAAGAAATCGTTGGTTTGTTTTCTTTGTAGTATTGTGGTTGAGACGACCCACCAACACTGATAATGTAATTGTCAAAACAAATACCCGTAAAAAATTTTTTAATTTTGTATTATTACCTTTCTCTCCTTTATGTGGATGTGTTGTTTTGTAGTTTCTTATTCTCACAGTATAATTCATAGTTGTTAGTTCCCATGTTTCATAGTTTAAATTCACAGAAACCATAGCACATGCTTGTTACGATAGTACATTAATAAATATGCAGCAAAAATGAACCAACTACTAATTTAAGGTGTAGTTTATAGAAATGAAGTAGAGTTACATCTTCTTTTTTGCATAATTTGTATAGTAATTACAATATTTGAGATGTACCTAGCTATGAAAGCATGTTAGTAATAAAAAAAGTTCCTTACTCTTTATTATCAAGGTGTTTACATGGCGCTGCATGTAATTTTGATTTTGCAGGATACTTTTTAATTTCTCTAACAATTTTTTAATTGTGTAATTGATTCAAAGTTGATGGTATTAATGTTTTTTGAACGACAGCTTGATCGAGCAAGATGGCGAACTCGAAGAACCATACGGCTCAACAGAATGGCTTCAAGAAATCACGGAAACACCGTCACAAATCCACCAAGGGGGTTAGTTCATTTATTATATATATTACATGCCAATTGTATAGCCAAAAAGTTTCTAAACTCTTTCAAAAATTGCCTTTTTGACATGCTATCAAGTCCGTTGGATCCACCCATTTTGCCCCAAATTACATTTTTCTGTCACTATATGGTTTTCTCTTTTATGCGCTTTAAACTCTTGGTTGACCAATAACACTTGACAAGATGAATCACTACTAATGAAACAAACAAAGTATAGGTGATTTTTGTTGGTTAAGAAAAATTTAAAACGATACATAAAAGAAATGATTATGATTGAATGAAGATAATTATTTTTCAAACCAAATTTAAATTACAACGGTTTCTTTTATACTATTTTACTTTTCACTTTCACAATGGAAAAACAGATTAATGTTGAGATCACCAAGGTTTATCTTTAAATCTCTCTTCTGTATCACAGACTGTAAAGAGTGGACCCCTCTACCTTCAAAAAGGTACACCCACTTTGGTCAAATTTCTAAACCATTTTCTATTTAGGTGAAATCTGACAGACCTACTTCCTTTCTCTGTTTTGCAGAAATCCGACTTAGGTTAGTCAAACGTCCTTTCTATGTTCCTGATTCATCTCTGTTTTGGTGAATCAGTCACATGCTTCCTTTCTCTGTTGGCCAATTAATTTCCACATCTTTGTCTAATAGTAGGTTGTTTGGAATAATTTTGTATATTTCCCTCTTTGGTTTAGTTAGGTTGGACATTCTCATTTGAGGTATTTGTAATTGACTATAAATTATAGAACTTCATAGTTTGTATATAATTAGGAAGCTAGATAGTGTTTGACCTTTTAACATCAGGTTGGGGGTCAGTTCATTTGGGCCAACCTTAATTGTAATGTATACAAACTCCTGAATATATTTATTGAATAGTATTTTTTATCACACATAAATCTTATTGCTAAATTCTTGATAGGAACATTTGTCTTGATATTTTAAAGCATTGTCTTCATGTTACAGTTTCATTCAACACTGCCCCATTTGTATTCAAAAATTGAAATTTTAAATCTGTAAATCATCACACATAAATCTTATTGCTAAATTCAATAAAAAGTAAAGTGGACGTCATGGTTTCCACACATGAGTTATTAACCATACTCGAACTCCAGTGAGCTCAATTACCCCACGCCCGGACCATTTTCCACGCCAAAAGGGCCATGCCTGGCCACGCTTAAGGTGGGGTGGTGTCACCCACGCGACCACTCCTCATAGCCTAAAAATGTTCCTTTTCTTTTGGTGAAAAAGTGAATACACAGAATGTTAAGGATATGACTATAACCTAAGATCATGCACCTGTACCCCCTCTAGATTGTTAATATGTTATCCTTAATTTATGTACCAATCTTCAATGCTCTTTATTGTTAAAAAATATTTCTAAATAAGTTTATGCTGGTTCCAACACACTAATAATAAGTTTAAACTTTAAACATGAGGTGAAGTGTTCAAATTCTAAAAGGTATAACTATAAGTGATTAAGAGTATATTGAAATTGTCATTCTAAAAAATAGGCACATGAACACAAATTTAATTTCGTTAGATGTTGACTAATGTGCCTTAGGTCCACAATAAATTTAATAATCTAAAAAATAATCTTTTGCAAAATATTATACAGATAATAATACCAACTCACAAGAGGATTGATAAACTAACAATAACGAGTATTGTATTGCATTGAACCCTATATAGAAGAAACCAATAACAATACTAAAGTTGTGTCTAAATTAATAACTATATTTCTTAATAACTATGTATCTAAATTACTAACTATATAGAAGAAATCAATAACAATATAAAACTGGTGCCTTTTAGGCTTGATGAAAGATTGACTTTATGTTTTTCTTGGATGTTTATACTTGTATTTTGCAACTATTATTTTTTGCTTCTAATATTTATTTCTCTTCATATTTGTTACGAGTACATTTTATGTAACCGATCACGAAAGACCATGACATTGTTCTACATTTCTTGGGTATCACGCAACATAGAGTTTTGTATTCTATGCTATTTTGTTTGGGTAAATTTTATATGGTCGACGGCGGGTGAAATGAGACTATTCCTTATATTGCTTGTGAAGAAATAATAAGTATCACGGAGATTACGAGTAATCTACGTGGGGTTAATACTTATGTTCGTCAGGATTAATCCTTTACCCAAACCGTATGGTTAAACCCCGGTGGTAGTGGTGAGTGTGAGTGTGTGATGTAAAGTAAGTAAGAACACAAGATGTAAGTGGTTCGGTCGAGTAGTGACCTACGTCCACTGTAAGTAGCCGGATTGTTATTAATATGAGAGTATAAAGAGTTACAAGAGAGAGTATGCTAGGCGACTAATGATAATTTTCGGATCCCTTGGCAAGGAGAAGTCTTCTTCTATTTATAGGAGAACTCATGGGCTTAGTCGTAGAGCCCATGAGGAGTAATTCTTCGTTGGGCCTGGTCCAGGCCCAAGTCCAAGGTCTTCCCTAGAATTGGCGGGAAAATACTGATACTGTTGATGACGTCACTTTGCAGCATGGCTGCTGCTCAAGGCGGACACGTGGCACACTGTGACTGGCGGACGGTGCTCTCGTCCTTGCTACAGTCGTTGACCATGCTTCTGACATCAGTAGGGGATGTCTGCTGTCACTGTAGACGCTGGTATGGTGGAAGCATGGCTACAGCCATGCTGCCGTCTTTTTCAGTAGTTGTTGGACCACTTCTGCTACCTGTCGCTTGGTCATTGGCGCGTACACTGTCAACGATCCTTGTGAATCTTCCTTTTGTTGTCTTCTGTACCGCGTACAAAAGGTGTTGGGGGAAGATTCCGCGCGTGCAGGTACGCGCTTATCAGGTGCTGTTATTGCTTATCAGTTGTTGTCTCTGCGCGCTTCCTTGCACACCTTGCAAGCTGCGCGCTGATGGCTCCTCGCGCCATCGACTGGCGCGGGGAATCTGACTTATGGGGATAGGGACGCCTTTTCCGCTTGGATTAGGCTCCCTATCCCTTCAGCTTGATAAAAAAACGTAATTCTATTTGTTTTTTTTTTCTGATTTATATATGAATAAATACACACATCGGATGTAGCACATGAGGATTGATATGTTAACTTAATTGAGATGTAACATACTGCACGAATAAGTAAACTAACTTAAGTGCCATACAACACATCACGGGATGATTTAATAGAAAACAGTTATCATATTATAAATTGTCTTCGTCGCTGCATTGCACAAGTTTCCTACGAGCAATATGATCCTCTTGCAAACAATGGATTAGCCTAACTTGGATTTTTTAGGGTCCTCAAATATGTAACAAAAGACATACATAATTCCTTTTTAACATATAATGGAAACTAGGTTGGTCACCTTTGTGAAAAAAAAAACAATCGAAAATCACTGCCTTAGTTCAACATTTTGTCCCATGGAATGATTAATAACCTAACACAAAAGAGTATTGCGTTGTATATTGTTGTCGCCGCAACATCGCGCGGGTTTCTTACTAGTATATATATATATACACACACTAGTATGAAGCCCGCGCGATGCGGAGGCGACAACAATTTACAACGCGCTTCATTTTAATAAGCTCGCCTAAGATGTGCTTAGCGCGAGGGGCACCTGCTAGAGCCTCGGGTAGTTCGAGGCACGCCTTTTACAAGAAGCCCAAAAAAGTACATTTTGGGGGTTATTTTGGCCTGAGGTGTGCGCCTCATTTAATTTCGGTGTTTTTATGTTGTAAATTGTGTATCTTGGATGTTTTGGCTTGTACATGTAGGTAAAATCATATAAAATTTTTTATTTATAGGTACATGTTGGGTAGGAGGAGCTAAAAACGTATGGGGTATATGAAAAAAGATATATAATCGCCTTACGCCTCTTATACAAAAGACCGCAGCTTTTGCGCTCTATGCCTCGGTTTTAAACCTCGTTACTTTTGTGCTCTTTGGGCTTTTTAAAACCAAGAAAATGTGATACTCGTTTTTAGTTAGTCAAACGAAGTATGAAGAAAGTCATTTTGGAGTGATTTAATAAGTATTTTATCAAGATCTGCAATTTAGTACATGAAATGGGCGGTTTAACTTTTGATTTAATCATTTAACATCCCTACCCTTAAACTTAAGTAGATAGCCTTACTGTCATGACTTGTGAGATACAAACAAGAAATATAAAAAACAAAAACCAAATGTGTGCACATAAAGTTGTTCAATAGCAAGTACCATAATCGCGTTGAGAATAACTAATGTTTCCTTGCACTGTGATTACCTATAGATAAGCTTATTCAAAATTTATATGGTGAATCGATTTCATACTTTTGTGGTATTCGCTAGGACCTTTATTGGTCTTTGTGTACTACACAACTATTTCGTTTGGGATTACATTAAGCTTTAGTTGAAAAAAAGTAATACTTTATAACTGAATTCAAACAAGTTAGATTTAGATTGAATAAAATCATTTACTTTGCTCTAGATATTTTAATGTTTTTCATTATATAGTCGGTTGTTTAAACAAAGTACAAACACACAATATAGAAAGAAAAAAAATACATGCACCAAAGACGTGAGAAAAAAGAAAGGCTCATATATTGCCACTTGAACCACCGACTCATGTTGCTGCTAGCTGATTATACCATTTGAATTTTTCAATAGAAAAAACCCCTGCATCTTTAAAAGTACAAAATTACCCATATAATGAAACTTCAAGCAATTAAGCTGAAAGAAACTTTGCGTCGTGGCTGAAAGGCTGATTAATGGGGCCCAAGGATTATCGTGTAACTGGGTTTGGAACAGTTGGTTACGATGGATTAGAATGTTGCACTATTGGCTGCTGTGGATAAATGGGTTTGGAACTTTATTGGGTCAAACGAATTTTTGGTTAAAGAGATTTGACAGCATATGGAACGGGCCAACAAGTTACAAGTGTTTTTAGATGGTGTTTGAAATAACTGGGTACCGAGGAAAGTATGCATTGTTGCGTGGAGAGCTAACTTGGACTGCCTTCCTACATTGATGGCATTAGCAAGGTGAAACATCGGTGGCCAAAACCTGGTATGTAAGCTATGTGGCGACTACAACGAGACGGCGGGACATTTGTTTACAGGCTGCCACTTTGCGCTAGAAGTGTGGCAGCAGCTGGCCCAATGGTGTAAGGTACCGATTTTCTTGATGCACAAACCAATAGCCAGAACCTAAAATTCATATTTCAATGGATCAAAACCACAACATCTAAGCAAAAGTAAGAACAAATTCTAGGAATAAAGAGATGATACCATGCTGTAACTTTTCCACATGTGTTGGAGTATCTAGCAATTTATCTTACCAACAATTGATTTAGTATTCTAATTCTACTAATGGACACATGCAAACTCAACCTTGTATCCACTTTCAAGGTTGTTTCATAATGTACCATATAAATATTATTAGTAGCAGGATGGCTAAATCAAGTTATATGTATAATGTATTATAAGATTTATAGCAGTACGTTTAAAACAGTAAGCATGTCCATTCCTTCATGAGTCGACTACATAATCCAGAAACCAGTATTTAGGAAAGCCAACACTTAACTTCAAAATTCAGTATATAGATCAGTAAAAAAATATTACAAAATATGTAACTTCGATGCAGAAGTTATGTGAGGCACAACAATAGAATTTTTTATGTCGCCCAGAAGTTTCATATATGTGTCAACATCAAGTTATGTTTCAAATGCTCCACAAGATCCCCTCTTCATCAACCACGATCCTCAGCGTTTACAAGGATCGCCTCCTAAATGTTCAACTTACACAAATTAAGCCATTATTATAGAAGAAAACACTGAGAAAGTTGGGCTTGCAGACATGGGTATAACTGATTAAAACTTGTTTGGTACATGCATTTAGTTTGGGCCCTAAACTAAATAAATCGCCATCCAAAGTTGAATAGGAATAGTTTCATCTCCTCCTCGTCCTGTTCCATCCTTTTCTTTTTCTTTTTATTTAGAAAACAACAAACAAACATCCATCCATTATTCCTCAAATCAACCCATCTCCTCCTCAAGGTCTTTCTTTCTGTATCTATTAATTGATAATGACTTAGTGTAAAGTCCCAAGTTACGTTAGATTCAATGAACTTCAATAACTTATTTCATCAACGTAAATCGATGAAAACACACCAAATTGTATCACTTTAAGTTAACCAATTAAAATATTTAAAAAGAAAAGGACCACCTACCTCACCTCCGTCTCCCACCCTTCCTTTTCACCACCGAACGACCACCTACCTGACCGACCACCACCCTCCGCCTCCATCGCTCAGACCGTCACCGCCCTGCTCCTCCACAACCAAACACCGGCCCAACCCAACCCCAAACCCAATCGGTAACCAGGATCCTTCAACCGACCTGACCCTAACCCGACCCTTACCCTCCCTTCCAACGGTCCTTTTTCAAAACATTCAAACCCATTCAAACACATTCGACCCTTTCGTTCGACCTTTAGTTTATTATTATTTCTGTGTCGTTCATCTTTTTGTTCCTTCGACCCTTTTTTTACTTTCCTTCGACCTCCCTTTTTTTCCTTCAACCTTTTTTTTTTTTTAATTCCTTCCAGCCCTTTATTAATCAATCTCCTTTTGAAGTGGGAAATTGGGTTTTGAGCTCACTGCACTCTTTTTTTTTTATTAAGATTTCCACAAGTTACTAGTGTCTTTTGTTTTCCTTATTATAATAATAATAATAATAATAATCAATATAAAAAGCTTCCCTCTCGTACGCCTCTTTATTCACGTCGTCAGACGTGGCATAATGACGTAAAAAAGGGCAATTGCCGTTGACGGGTAGGAGGTGAGCAATTTTTGGTTGCTCCCCTCCAAACTCATTTGTTCTTGCGGGGGCGTGGTTTAGGCCCGTGTTATTTTCACCCAACTCGTCTCGAGTAGGGGTTTCTTATTTTTCCTGCCTGTTATTGGGTTTGGTGTTTGCGTGCATATGGCTCCTAATAAAAGGGATCGTAAGGTTAAACAAGGAGGGTTTGGCCCTGGCTCGAGTAGTGGTTTGAGAATATGCCCCTTTAAGCATTTCCATGAGTGTAAAGATGGTAAGCCGGGGTCTACAGGGTTTCTACGCCTTCTTGAGCACATGCAGAGCTTTCATTTCAAGACAGAAAAAAGGAGGGCGTCTTTGCAAGATGCAATCTCCCAAAACTAGGACCTTTTTATGGATGTTGGTGGCGCCCTTAGGGATGGGGCAAAATGGTTATGTGGGAGGTGCATGGTGATGCATGCTCTCAGCAAAAGGTGCATTCACAGTGCGGATGACGTCCTCTCCTTCTCTGTGGTTACGGGAGGTGTGGAAGATTTCATTATTGGGATCCAGAAACCTCATCACGTGACTGTGGACATGGAGCCTGGCCCTTCAGGAGGTATTGTTGGGGATATATCCCTCTTAGAAAAGGTTTCCTCACTGCCCATTCAAACTGTCAAGAGCATCCCCCCAAGTTGTCGATTGGCGTTTGTCCAGGCCCTGACAGGTGCCTTACGCAAAGTGGTAGCTTCACCAGGATCCGTAGAAAGTTGGGTCAAACTGCTTTTATTGCCGCGGTGTACCCTACGGGTGGTCAAACCGTCCACTAGGCAGGAGCGAAGGTCTGGGAATAGAAAATCCTTGCAGTGTAGTAGCATCCTGCAATCACTTTCGTTGTGGAAAGACGGCTCTGGGTTTGCAGATTTGGTTCCTCCTCTCTTTGATTGCGTGGGGGATGTTTCTTTTATCAAGCAAGAAGCAGAGGGGAGTGAGGCTACTGAAAAGAGCCCCAATGTCAAACAGTGCCTCCGGAAAGTAAGGGATGGTCATTTCACAGCTGCTGTCAAGGTGTTGTGTTCTAGTGGGGTTGCCCCTTTTGGGGATTCAACCATGAAAGCCCTCATTGATAAACATCCGGTGTTGCCTCCTCCGTCCTTGCCCTCTAACTCCGACATCATTCCCGCGCTTGTTGTGGATGAGGACTGTGTGCTTCGATGCCTCCGATCTTTCCCTAAAGGGACTTCCTGCGGGAGGGACGGTTTGAGGGCCCAACATCTATTGGACGCTCTTAGCGGAGAGGGGTCTGTGGCTTCCACGGGTTTGCTCTCAGCTATTACTGAAGTCGTCAACTTATTGCTAGGGGGGTTGTGTCCCAGGGTACTTGCTGAATTTATTGCTTCGGCCCCCCTTACCCCCCTTCTGAAACCTGATAACGGGATCCGACCTATTGCAATAGGGGCCATTTGGCGTAGACTGGTATCTAAAGTGGCTATGAGGAAGGTTGGTAAGGAAATGGCTAAGTACCTAGGGGACTTCCAATTTGGGGTGGGGACTCCTAATGGGGCAGAGGCGGTGCTCCACAGTGCGAACAGGTTCCTTAACTCCTTCCATGAAGACGGCTCTTTGGCTATGCTCACTGAGGATTTTTCAAACGCGTTCAACATGATCGACCGCACTGCCCTACTTCGAGAAGTTCTTCAGCATTGCCCGTCTATCTATTTGTGGGTCCAGTTCCTATATGCCCAGCCAGCTAGGTTGTATGTTGGCAATGATTGTATAGGGGCCACCACGGGGGTTCAGCAGGGGGACCCTTTAGGTCCCCTCCTTTTCGCCTTGGCATTACAACCTATGGTTCTCCGGGTGCAAGAAAATTGTAACCTCCCATTTCATGCGTGGTACGTTGATGATGGGACGATTATTGGTAATGCCACCGATGTTGCGAATGCCTTAGACATCATCCAGCAGGAAGGGCCATCCCTGGGACTTCAACTGAATATTAAGAAAACAGAGGTTTTTTGGCCGTCTTGTAATGGGGTGAAACTTAGGGACGGGCTTTTCCCTAGCGAGATTGGCAGGCCAGAAAAGGGGGTGAAGCTCCTTGGAGGGGCTGTTAGTCGGGACTCTTACTTTATACGGGAATTGGCAGGGCGGAGAGCCTCGTGCGCGGTTGATCTTATGAAACTTTTGCCCTGCCTTAGGGATCCCCAGAGTGAACTCCTCTTGCTCAGATCTTGTATGGGGGTCGCTAAGCTACTTTTTGGTTTGCGGACCTGCCAACCCACCATGATGGACGATGCGGTATCATGTTTTGACAAGGGTCTGCGGGGAGCCATCGAAGACATAGTGGTATGTGGGGGTCCGTTCTTTGGTGACCTACAATGGCAATTGGCATCCTTGCCGATGCGTTTGGGAGGATTAGGGCTCCTCTCAGCAAAGGATGTTGGTGTGTATGCTTTTGTGGCATCGCGAGCTCAGTCTTGGAATCTCCAAGACCACATCTTAAGGAATAACGGGGTTGCCGACATGGACTTGGACTACGTACAGGCCCTCGAAAGGATAAATGACTATCTCCCAGGTTTTGATATTGGCGGTTTTTCTAACAAGGACACCGCCCCCAAAGCCTCAGAAAACTTTGGCGAATGCCCTTTTTGGCAAAATCGCACAGAGCCTGGGTGAAACTTTTGATCTGTCCCCCCGCCAAAAGGCAGTGATTGAATGCTTGCAAAGCCCCCATGCCCAAGATTTCCTGAATGTTATCCCAATCGAAGGTTTGGGCCAAACCATGTCTAGGGTTGAATATAGGGCAATTCTTAAATATCGTTTGGTGATCCCCATATACCATGAAGATGAAGTATGTCCGATTTGCCGTAAGGCACGCCTGGACAAATACGGGGAACACGCGGTCCACTGTAAGGAGCTGCCTGGTTTCAAATATAGGCATGATTGGGTCCGGGACGTTCTTTGGGACATTTTAAGAAGGGCTGGGATCTCAGCCAAGAAGGAGGCTCCAGTGAATTTCCTCTCGGACCCCGCAGAAGGGAGATCCACCCTACGTCCAGCAGACCTACTTGTCTTTGGGTGGGCCGGGGGGAAACACGCTTGTGTCGACCTAACAGGTGTATCTCCCCTGGTTGGTTTGAGGGATAATGGTTTTGTAGTAGGGCAAGCGGTGCGGAAAGCAGAAGCGAAGAAAGTTGAGAAGCATGCTAAAGCTTGTGAGGAGAACCAACATGTTTTCGTACCCCTGGCTTTTGATACCTTCGACTCTTTGGCACCGGAAGCCATCTGTTTTCTGTCCAGAGTCCAACAGGTTATTCATAGCAGTGTCTCGACTCTGGGGGGGCAGGGGTTCGTTTTTAGTTGGCTAGGGTTTGCTATCCAGAAAGGGTTGGCGGCACAGCTTGTTGCCCGCCTGCCTGCTATCTTGATGTAATTTTTCGCGATTATGAATGTATTGATATAAAACAATTATTTTTACCTAAATTAATAACCTTCTTTTATATTATTTCTTTACTATGAAACAACAATGACGCTATACTGTCATATTGATAACCGGTATATCCAAACAACACATCACTCACATCAGTGATAGTTCCTAAACAAGCTCCAGCAAGCAAAAGAACTATAAAATCGACTGCTTGTACTCTAGCACCTCTTAATCATTTCTTGACAACCCCAAATATGAAAAAATCAGACTTCATAATTTGTATTATGTTCCTGTAAAACAGAAATTAAATATTATGAATATCACATTCCATGGTAACATCTGTACTGTTTGCAAACCCAACTCTTAAGCATTTTCCCACAAACTCAATTTTTATGAGTTCACAGAGTAAATTACACATTGTTCAAAATTTTAACTCTTCAAACAAGTTTCATAGCCAACAAACAAATATTCAACAGATTTAAATACAAAACCCTCATTTAAGATACAAACAAATTATGTTTAAAAGATAAAGGTTTACCGGCTTCTCAAGTTTGGAGAGAGAGAGAGAGAGGAAGAGAGACAGTGGAGATCTCAAATCGTTTTGGATCTTTGTTTCTTTATATCAAATCAACTTTGGTCTTCGGTTGCACCTGACGGTTATGAAACTCGAACCCTGGATTTTTAAAACATTTATCCATCGATCTGGTTGTTCTTACGAGACCTCGATATAGATGGATGAAGATTTAAAGAAAAGGAGCTGAAAATAGAAGAATGAAGATGAAAATGAGATCTGAAATCCTAGACCGAACAACAAAGCTTGGTCTAATGAAGTAAAATTTACAAGTGTGTTCAAAAATCAAAACAAAAAATTAGATGCCCTATATCGAACTGATGATGATGACAAACTGGTAACGATGATGATGAACACGAAACCCTAGATTGGGAGATGAAAGAAGCATAGTGTGTGTCGTAAAAGGTGTGTGAACCTAGTATGCTTACTTTGTTTTAATTCCAGTAACCACCACCTACCTCCACAATTTCCATCTTTATCTAGAACAAAAATTCACGTTAGATGTTGGACGTGAGAAAAATTTAAGCAGAAAATAAAAATTGAACTTACCTGGATTCGACCGGAAATAGATCAAGAAGGTAGGATTTCTCTTTTGTGCTCTCTCTCTCTCTCTCTCTCTCTCTTATGTGCTTTCTCTCTCTTTAAGTTGTCTGGACAGCCGAAAGGGGAAGGGAACAAATGAAAAGTGTAGGACAATAGAGATTGGATGCAGTGTATAGCTGAAAAAATTGGATGAGCGGGAATTCGAAATTTAAATGAATGGTTTGGCCGCCCAAATGTATTCTTCATCATGTAGTTGTAAATGATGTATCACAATTTGTACCCCATAACATTTTAAGAGTTTTATGCATGTAATTGTTGTACATAAAGCTTCTAAGCATTGTACCTTTTAAAAATGTGTAAAAAGACCATTTCTACCCATGCTTATTAATATAGTATATCTATACTATATTATAATTCATGAGGCAAGGTAGTTTAAGATACCCAAAAGTTAAGAAATTTATTTTCATTAGCTACCCTAAAATGAGGGTAAAATAGTCATTCAAACACTTTTACACTTTGATATCTCATCTTAGTTACACTTTAATCCATTAAACTTTATTCAACTTTTGCTTATTTAAATTATAGTTAAACTTCTTTTCCTTATTTTAAGCAAACTATCCCCTATTATTTTTAAATAGTCACATTTTTCATACGTTGATACTTTTACAAAACAAAATCACATCATAATAATGAGCATTTTATTATCTTTAATTTGTGTATTATATTGCTATTTTTAAATTACAATTCTTTATATGCTACGTGATTAACAATATCTATGAGTGAGCAATAACTAAACAGATCACCGAACCCAAACCGAAAAACAGACAAAATTGAACCAAAATCAATTGAAAACTAAATTAACCAACATTCGATTTAATTTAAAATTGGTTATCGTTTTCCTTTTTACCCTTAGTTAACCGAAATTAGTCAAACTGAAATGGAACCACTCATATATTCATCACAGCGTGCCCGTGCGATGTAGTAGGAAACACAGACACTTCTAATGATGCATGGTTGTGTTAAATTCAGTTTGGTTATTAGTCTAAACCAAAACAAAAATCGACACTATCGGTTTATGAATCTTATTAACCAACCGGTTAATTGGTTCAGTCTATTAGGTTAGATTGTCGTCTTTAGTTCGGCTTAGTTAATTTGATTAATAACCAAAACCAAACTTTGGTTAAAAATTTTGCTTAGAAGTACATGAAATGGATATATATAAGATATAAATATATAAATGTTTCGATTTCGGTTTTTTAATTTTGGTTAACTTAGTGTACAAAAAAGCCGATATTAGGTTAACTCAGTTTTTTGTTAATATTCGGCAACAGATATTGTTAATCACATAACATATCAATTTTTGATCAATTCCGGTTAAAGGTATAGTTATTTTTCACCCTTAGATATTGTTTATCACATAACATATCAACAGTTTTAACTAAAAGAATGATTAATATTCACCAACGGATATTGTTAATCACATAACATATCAATTTTTGATCAATTTCGGTTAAAGGTTTAGTTATTTTTCACCCATAGATATTGTTAATCACATAACATATCAACAGTTTTAACTAAAAGAATGATTATACTATACTCAAATTATAAACGATAAAATTCCCATTTTTTTATGATATAGTTTTTTTTTTAAATATTAACATATGAAAAAATTATGTTCGTTTGTAGGGGTAGTCGCCAGTTGGCCTAAAATGAGGGGAAAATGTGTAACACTTATTTAAATAAACAAAAGTTAACTCTTAACTTTTGAGTATTTGAAAATGTCTCTATCAAATATATTATATATAGCATATATATCTAGGGGTGGGCAATAATTGAACATTTAACCAAAACCGAACAAAAAAACAAAAGAACTGAATCAAAAGCAATCGAAAACATAATTAACCAAAAACCGAATTAACTTAAAATTGGTTATTGCTTTTTGTACACTTTGTTAACCAAAATCAACCAAACCGAAATAGAACGAGTCATATATTCATATATTTTTAGCTTTTATACCTCTATTTTTTGAGCAGGGGGTCTATCTGGAAGCAACCTCTCTATCCCTAGGTGTAGAGGTAAGGCCTGCCTACATCTCACCCTCCCCAGACCCTACCAATAGCTTTGCTATTTGTGGGATTTACTGGGCTTGGTTGTTGTTGTTGTTGTTGTTATACCTCTATTTTATGTATTTATTCCTCCATTTCATGTACTTCCAGGCAAAAAAAATTAGACAAAGTTTGTTATTTTTTATTAACCAAAATTAACTAAACCGGACCAAAAACCGATAATCTAACTACATAAATCGAACCAAGTAACCAAGTAGAAAGGGTGACAATATTTGCAAGATTTTTCATTAAAATTTTTCAAAAATTTTCTGAATTCCCATTTTTTCTTGCAACGGTAAGTAATTCCGCCTTACTTCCCTACGGTCCCCTATCTCCACACTTTGGATACATTGTCCCCAATGTATGGTGTTTTTAGTGTCTACCCAATTCTTTCCCAACCACCAACCTCAACGTATACGACTATGTACTACCACCCTCAATGATTAGTTACTTAGCAAACAACCACCAAAACAAAAACAAACACGCAAATAAAGAAACAAACAAAAACAATAAAATAAAGAAACTTCCGGGCTGCCTCACGGTAGCGCTAAGTTTATAATCTTCAGCCTGACTTTACCTGGTGTTCTAATCATGGTGGGCGAGTGGGATACTTGCATCCCTCAGCCGCTAAGCATGCATCCTCTCCATCCTGTGGTAATGCCTTAGACATCCCATAGCTATGATCTGGAGCTCTTGCTCTTATGCCATCCTGGTTGACCTTAGCTTGTTTCTTAACCTTCTTCTTCTTTTTCTACTTATCCTTCTTGACTCCAGCTTCTTCAATCCTGTCAACCATGCAACACTCTTCCTCGGCGTTTGGGTCAGTTAAACTTGAAAACACATTCAAACTCAGCGTCCTTTCCTCAAACCTCATACTTACAGTCCCATTGGCATAATCAATCAGAGCATGTCCCGTTGCTAAGAACGGTCTACCCAATATAACCATGGGTTGTGTCTCTTTTTTATTTGGGACACAATCCATTACTAAAAAGTCCACTAGGTAAAACAATCCTCCACCTTGACTACAACATCTGTTAACATTCCCCTAGGATGTATTGGTTTTTGATTTGCCAACATCATAGTGATGTCGACCTTTTTCAGCAGACCAAAATCATATTGATCATAGATACATCCTGGGAGAATACTAACACACGCTCCAAGATCTAATAATGCCTTGTCAATTTTAAGTTCTCCAATTTGTATTGGAATTAAAGGCGTTCCTGGGTCTTGGAGTTTCGGTGGACACGTACCCAATAACGTTGCACAAACATTCGCTGGTAATTCAAGCTGTTTTGGCAGCTTGGTTTGCCTTTTTTGGATACTTAACTCCTTCAAACTCTTAGCATGAGTAGGATCATCTTCTAAAACATCAAGTAATGGTTGATTGGTTTTTACTTTTTCAAATTGTTCCCACTTTTCATCCTTGAACGGGTTTTCTCTCAAAACTGTTTTGCTCCACTGTAGCTAGAGGGAATGGGGTAGGTGTAACTTCTCCACACTTATCCTCATCTATAGTGGAATTTTCACTAAAAAAATTTTCACAAAACAATTTTTCTAAATTTTTATGCATTGTTTGTGAAAATCAGATCCTGGTCACCTTTACAGTCTATAGAATTAGGCATAAAACTTACCGCGTTGATTCGCACATTTCTCGTAGTCGATGACGATTGATGTGTCGGACTAACCTGAGTATCACTCGGTAAGTTCCCGTTTGCCTTCTTCATCTCTGCGACATCTCTAGCTAATTGCCCAACCTGCGTAGTTAAAGCCTAAACAGTTTTATCACGTACCTCAGCTTTCTGCTTGATGGCTTGTATATCCTGCTGAATAGACTTCAGTATGCTCATCACCTCACTCAATCCTCCACCTGCTGTCTCAGAAGACTGACTACCCTTTTGGTAACACCCACTACCACTAGTCCCTTGATAATTGCCTTGATTGTTTTGATATCTAGGGGCATAAGGTTGTTGGTTACTACGTTGTCCACTACCCTAAAAACCTGGATTGCTTTGGTTATTAGGATTTCCATAACTAAAGTTTGGGTGGTTCCTAAAACCTGGATGGTAGATGTTGGAGTTCATGTCAGACCAATTCCTATTCCTCTCTTATACCTGGTTTACCTCTTCCATCTCACCTACTATGCTAGGAAAACCATCTGCAATATGTCCTACATCCCCACAATGCCCACACAGGGGCTGTCAACCAATGCCTAAGTTAGCTAGTTGAGCGTCTTGAAGACTGTGCCTTCCTCTTCATGGCCTCTACTCTTCGCTCTAGGTACTCCCAATCTTGGTTTAAAAAAGCGAGCATGGGGCGCGCTTAAAACATTTAGGGCACGAGGCGTTTAGGAAAACGCTTTTTTTTTTTTGCCAAAAGCGCTAGACTACATGAAGCGCTGTGAGGCGCACTTGAAGCTGGAGGCGCTAGGTGGAGCGACAAGAGGATCTTCGGTCAAAATCAGGGTTGAAGAATGATTGAAGGACTAGAAAATATGTTTAGACTAAAGAACGATTAAACTACTAAAACATCATAAGGAAACCATGTCGTTTTAAATCTATTAGAACATACCTTTATGAAGATCGATGCTTGAAGGAAAGAAACAAAGAGATATGGAGCAGGGGTTGATGATCGATGCTTGAAGGCTGCAACAGGGATGAAGGAGGCACCGCTTTGTTTAGGGTTTACTACTTTACCATCTGGTTATCAAGTTTAAAAGGAGGCAGGATGTTTTTTATTTGCCCTACTTAAGTCTATTGGGCCAAAATAAAAGAAGTCAGTTGGCCCAAAAGTATAATATGGACATGATTTGATTGCTGGCCCAAATAAATCAGTCTATAATGTTCTAAGTATCTGGCCCAATTAAATAAATTTATTGATTAGAGAGTATATATATTTAAATTAAAAGTTTTAGGTGTGTTTTGACTGTACTTTTTTGTGTTTATAATTGATTAACAAGTAAAATATATTATATTGACATGTATAAATATTTTTATATGTTTTTTAATTATGATCACCTCACATACGTGAAGCTCCCGCCTCGCGCTTTAAGCCCCGCGCCTCGGATTTTGGAACCAAAACGCCTTGGAGCGCCTCACGCTTTTTTAAACCAAGCTCCCAATCAACTTGTTCATCATTAGTGCCAAAAGTACCATTTGAAATTGAATCTAACACACCTTGGTCTTCATAGTGGAGTCCTTCATAAAATGAGTTGATCAATTCTCACAGCTGGATGTCATGGTGTAGGCAGTTGTTGATCATCATCTTGAAACGAGTGAGTGCTTCATGAAAGAGCTCACTCGGCTGCTGAGAGAAATTCCTGATATTCTTCCTATTATCATTGGTTCGTTGGCTTGTATAGAAATCGTCAAGGAATTGTTGTTGCATTTCCATCCAAGTACGAATAGATGCTGAAGGTAAGGATTGGAACCATTGTTATGCTTTGTCTTCAAGAGTGAACTGAAAGAGGACTAACTGCACTTCATCTTGTGTAAACCCTTGCCCCCCCGATTATGTTACATCTTGCATCATAAGCCCCAACATGCACATATGGCTCCTTTGTCACTAACCCATGATAATTAGGCAAACTCTGGATTACCTGTGATCTCACTTCAAACGACCTACCATGCAACTGGGGAATAACTACTGTCGATGGATTGTGGATTATTGCAGGTCAGAAGTGGCTCTCGATCCCTCTCAAAAACCTCATGGGAATGTCTGCTTGATTATTAGCTGGAGGTATTGCATTCCTTGGGTTAGGTCTCAAGGGTCGATTCACCGCTTGTTGCTGTCGAGGTGCATGTAGAGGATCGTTTTATGAAAAACAGTTAGGTTTGATCATACAAGTCTCTATTCCAGGTGCAAAAACCCTAGAATAGTTACAATATGATAGTTTACGAATTAAACGCATAAATTCACCTTTTCAATTGTTGTTTCCATTAATAACTTGTTAAAATATGATCACATAAACGATTACAAGTTAATCTGACTGATTTCAAATACACCTGAACACTAGAGAGCTCTAACCTGACACACACATTCAAAAATGATCAAAGTTATAATGAAAAATAACATTTAAGCTTATATAGGGCTGCAGGTTCGACCCTAGCGTGAGGTCGAATGTGGAAACTCTCCACATTCGCCCTCCTACTTGGTACGAATCTGGAACTATCCTTTGATATCTTCTACCTTCGAGCTTCACTTTCTACATTCGCCCTTTCTCAAATCCACCTTCGCCCCTACGATTATTCACAAAACTTGTTTTAGTCGCAATCCAAAGCATTAGTCGCACTATATGCATCAACAGTGCAAGGTGAACTGGAGCTTCTGGAAATGCTTTATTGAACTGAGGGTACCGTTGATTATTTAGATTCTATGATCTTGCCTGCTGATATGTCCCTGGATCTCCTTCATCCCCATCATCATACTCGTAATTTCCTTGATTAATTCTTTGACTGAAGCTAAATGATGGTGGTTGAAATGATGGATATTGAGTTGCAGAAGTCTGTGGAAATTGTGTATCAGTTTGGTTCAGGGTGTTGTCATCGGAAATCACTCTCACATAAGGGGAGGTGTTGGGTCTGCTGACCTAGAGAAGAACAGATGAAGTGAAAAGCCAAAACATACTAAACATCTGATCATCAATAAAATAGTAGTTTGGATACAAGAATCCTCCCAAAGACTGTTGACACTAACTGCTGTTCCCAAACCACTGCTGAACAAAGTGCTGATTACAAAGACTGTTGAAGAAACCATTGATTGTCAAAGTGTTGATGAAGATACAAGTTAAAGTGCTGATGAAGACACAAGGTCTATTGGAGCCAACAGCACTTAGGTTCCAACAGATGATTCAAGCCAACAGAGTGTTCCCTATCAGCTGTTTAGTCATCAGAGGTTTAGTCAATGCAACAGTGTTTATATCTAGCAGATGTTTTATGTTGTTATTATAGTTAGCTGTCACTGTCTTAGGTGATGTCAGCCTTAGGTCATCAGAGCTTTCGTTTGTTTATAAATAGAACAGTGCATGTACTGTTCTATTTATCACTCCACACAATCTCTTGCACAAACGAAGTCTGTGAGTGATCGGGCTGAGGGGGAGAATTGTATACTTGTACTTAGAATCTGTGATGACTAATGAAAAGTACTTGTTGAAAATAATTGTTCCATTTGTTATGATTTAGAGTTTATATTTCCGCTGCACTTTCCATTATTAGTATTCATTCATTACTGTTTCATTACCTAAACTTCATAACAAATCAAACTCAGATCCTAACAATTGGTATCAGAGCCTGGTCAATTAAATTCCATCTAATCAATGAATTTAATATAAATAGATCAGCTTAAATTTATTGATATCACTTTGTTTGTCGATTGAAAACAGTGTAAAAGTTTATTTACATTCAAAGTTTTTTAAACACACTTTGTTTTACAAACAATCAGAGAATGGCTTCAATCAATCACGATCCACACAACACTGGCACGAGCAACAAGCCACCGATGCTTATCAGATCTGGATACAATATCTGGCAACGTCGGATGAGCCATGTTCTAGCTCAACAAAACACTGGGTGTTGGAAGTCGGTTATCTTCGGACAACATGTTCCAATGGTTCCGAGTAACGAAGATCCCAAGGTTCAAGTACCTAAAAGCATTGAAAACTACTCCGAGCAAGATTTTCAAAAAATTGAGTTAGATGCCAAAGCCTTCAGTATTGTGGCCATGGCTCTACCAAATGATATCTATGCTGGGCTGTTACACTATAACAGTGCAAAGGAATTGTGGGATGCTTTGAAAGAACAATTCGGTGGAACTAAGGATGTTATTGAAATCAACCGGGAAATATTGAATCACCAATATGAAACATTCAGTAATCTGAAGGGAGAGTCATTAACTCAACAGTTTGAGAGGTTTAATTAGTGAACCAAAACTAGTGGGTCTAACTTATCCAAAATCAACATTAAACCATAGGTTTTTAAGATCACTACCAGATAAATAGGACACTATTGAAATTGTTATGAGAAACTCAATTGGTTTTAAGGACTTATCTCTGACCCAGCTTCATGGTAAGCTCTTGACCTATGAGAGAGAGCTTAACCAGAAAAAGAAGCTTCAAGATTCTGGAAAAGTGTCTGATGATTATGTGTTTGGGAATACAACACTTTTAGGTCAGGATGAGGTGCCTGGTAGCAGTAAGGATCGGGGTTATGATCATTATATTGACATAACCACTGGTTTTAACTCTGATTCTTATTCACCCAACTATGCTTTTGTAGCAACTAGTGATATCCAGGCATCTGACAACATGTCCTTTGAGTACAATGACCTTCAGTATTTTGACCCCTTGGACTTAGAAGAAATGGAAATTTTGCATCAACTTTCTCTGCTTAGTGTTAGAACTAATAATTTCTACAAGAAAACTGGCAGAAGATATCTAGTTTTACATGGTGGGTCAAAAGTGGGGTTGGATAAATCAAAGATTAAGTGTTACAAATGTCATAGAATGGGTCATTTTGCTAGGGAATGTAGGAGTCAAAATGGAACACCTATGATTACCTACCCAAATTAAAGGCCTCAGACAAACACTTATCAGTTTTCCTAAAATACCCTTGGACAAAATGTGCAAAACACTGCTCACTTTGCATAGTCCTCATCCACTATTCCTGTCCACTATGTCCAAACCACTGTTCCACAGATTCATTATGTCCAAACCCCTGTTGCTCAGGCTCAAATGCTAATAGCTGCTACTCCACCCTCTGCCCCTACAGAGACTAGTCAACAAAGTCAACAAAGCTTTTTCACATAAGGCTTTGTTGATTGGAGCAGCTTACCAGATGGGTTAACAGATGAAAACATTGCTCTTGTTGCCAAATCTTAAAATGAACTAGGAAATTTCTATTTCATGGCATTAAAGACAATTGTTGAGGGAGTTGAATCTGAGGAAGTGGTTTCTGAGTCTGAAAATGTGACTATTGATGTTGTTGATATAGTTGTGTCAGTTGAAGAATCTGAAGCAGAGGTTGTGAATCTCTCAGATCCATGGAATGAAAATGATTGTGAGTGCAAGTGTAATTGTGCATTGATGGCTGCTGCTAAGGTATCTCCTCAAATCTTAAATGATTTTTGTTTAGACAAATGTGTAATGGCTTTTGCTAACATTAAAGAGGTGAATGAAAACTTTAGAAAGAAAATTTTGGAGGATGAAATTCAGTTTGAAAAACTCACAAAAGATTTAAAAAGAAAATTAATTGAAAAAGAATCTGAAATCAGCAATTTAAAACATGAAGCAAGCATAACCAAGGACCAGCTCCAAACTATGATAACAAAATATCAGAGTTGTAAACAGGAGCTTGAATCCACCCAAGTTGAGTGTGCAAAATGGGTGGAATCATCAAAAGGTTTTGAGATGATCCTGAACCAACAGACCAAAAGTCATGTGAAATTTGGCTTTGGTTTCAATGAAACCACTGCTCAAATTTCTCAAAACATTGACAAAAAGGAACCACAGTTGGTTGAGGTCATTCCAACAAATTCAGAGGGTCAAGAAATTAAAATCACTGAACCTAATGGTAAAAAAGTTGTTTTTGAAAAACTTGAAGGTTCCTCATCATTTGCTGAAATTGAAAAATATCAGTTTAAACCAACTTGGTCAGATGAGTGTGATGTTCTTGATAATTTCCAACCAATGAATTTTTAAAACCCCTGCTGGTAAAAAGGCAACACAGGATAAGATCATTCCCTTAAAAGATCTTCCAACAGATGTTCAAACATCTATTGAAAGAAAATTTGTTTTGTGATTTTTGTTAAATGAAGAACCATGTTACTAAAAACTGTTTTCTTCTAAAAGCATATGACGTCAACAAAGGAACAAGTTTGTGAGATTCTAAACCAATCTGTTCAATATGTGGTAAAAAGAATCCTAAAACCAAAGAGTGTCTTTATCTAAAAAATTTTGATGTCAAAATACAAGAGTATAAAGCTAAAACTCAATTGAGTCAAGTGGTTAGTACTTCAAAAGGAAAGCCCAAACAGACCTTTACACCAGTCCAAACATCTGTTGTCAAAAATCTTAATGAAAACTCTGCTCCCAGAGATGTTCAAGTAACAGATGCTCGACCCTCAAACAAGTTTCCAAGAGGACATGGACAACCACGTTGTCATCGTCTGCCACATGTTTATGAAGAGCTAAAAAGGCCTTCAAAACCAAAAGTGAATAGACATCCTCATGGTTACTATCATCTGATAGGAAATGGTCAAACATCTGTTGCACCAAGTGTTGACATACAAACACTGGCAAATGGTCAACAACAGCTGTTGAACTTGGTTCAAAAACTTGTTCAATCCACTAATCATATACCACAATCAAGTTTTCTCATACACTTGATTCTAACCTTGATCCAAACCCCACAATATACACTGCTGCATAATCTTTTTACTATAAAATAAACTCCTTATCAACCATCTTCACATTCACTATCTCTCACAACCTTGATTCTGCTTCGAGATTTTTCATCATCCTCTCAAGAACTAATTTCATATCCTTTATCTTCTCAAACATGAGCTAGTTACCCATGATAACCAAATATTGAAACTTGATTGTGTGTTGCATCAAACTTAATCCTTAGTTATACATGAGGATTCGATTATCTACCATATTTGAACATTTGATACTAGAAGTCATGGAATATAAACTATTTGCTATAGACACACCTAGAGTCATTAACCTTGTCTAGGGCAACTCTATTACAACTCGCATGCTATATTTGATACTTGATTGCTTACATGTACATATTATCAATTTGCAATTTATGTGTGTAATAATTGGTACACTTAATCAAACAACTAATAGAGGTTGAAGTACTTGCTCAACAGTTAGTAGAGTACCAAATAACCTACTCAACGATTGGTAGAGGTCATCATGCCTGCTCAACAGTCGGTAGAGGCCTTATAACCTGCTCAACGACTGGTAGAGGCTATCGTACCTACTCAACAATCGATAGAGGTTCCTACTCACTGACTGGTAGAGGTCTTTTTCCTGCTCAACAGTTGGACTTATTTTTGGATACATTGTACATTAAAAAATTCAATCACAAGGTTATTTTACGTGTGTGTGTCTAGAGTTATAGAAGGACACAAAACCCTAATATAAGGTAAATTGGTGATTTCGGTCCGGAACGTAATCATGAATTTACAGGTACGTTAAGGTAGTGTGAAATTCTATCAGGGTTTTTCGGTAGATAACCAATTATAAACTCTAGTTACCTGGTTAGCCTTTCTATAGTCAATCGACTAATGCATTCCTTTTAGGATTCCTAAAATTTAAGTTTAGTGTTTTGCTAGATCCTTATTTTCCTTGATATTTTAGACCAACCTAATCTAACCCTTAAAACTCACACATATCATCCCTTTTATCCAAATTATTCAAAACAGTTTACCCTATTACCTATAAATTTATGTCGTGCCTTAACCCAAACTTTTCAACCCACAATTTCCCTAACACTTATCCAATCACCCTCAATCCGATATTTTCTTTTATTACTTCGGGACGAAGTTTCTAAAAGTAGAGGAGACTGTAACACCGCTTAATTTTATTTTTACATTTATTGTAAGTCCCAAAAAAAAAAATCTTTTACTTTTATTGCTGTTCGAATAATTAAAGAATTGTTGAATTCGCCTCTACTTGTTTTCTTTTATCTTGTTCGTAACACCTCATCGTCTTAATTCTAATTACAAGCCTATATTTTATAAATGAGATTTATAAAAAAAGACATAAATTGAGTTTGTTTGTTGTCAACGAAACAATATTAATAATACTAAACAACTCTATACAACAACAATGATAAGATTTTAGCAAAAACCTCATTTATTATTATTATTATTATTATTATTATTATTATTATTATTATTATTATTATTATTATTATTATTTGTAGAGGAACGAATTTGACACGAAAACAGGATTATATGATCATACAAGTTACAAAACCAGGTGCGGAAACCCTAGCCTTGAACAAACTGATATAAACTCAAATCAAAACACAATCAAAGTCATTTTCAAATGTTTTCATAGATTAACTTGATCATAAACTTGATTACAATGTGAATACAGTTAATCTAGATCACACACACACTATCTCAAACTACTCTGGAACAACACTTCAAAACACACACACCTAATGACTCTCCTCACATTACAAAAACACAAATTCTATATATAGGCACTGCACACTCGCCCCTTTCTCCTGGTCGAATGTGAGTATTTTCCACATTCGCCCACTGTAGTGGTCGAATGTGTCTTCTTGTGTAGCTCCATTCTTAGTTCGTCCAGTTAACTTCTACCTTCGCCCACTTTACAATCACCTTCGCCCACTTCTTCCTACATTCGCCCAAAACACATTTCTAACATATGTTAACTATCCAATCACTAGTCGCAAAACGCATCTACAAACTCCCCCTCGACTATTGATTGGATCGTTTTCTGTCCTCGTCCATGGCTTTATTCAGCAACTTGATTCTGAGCTGTTTCTTCTGCTCTTTTGTCATCTCAGGCTCTAACCTTCTCTTCACCGGTATTGACACGTTCGCCATCTTCACCATCTTACCAAGTTTTCCCTCTAAATTACTACCTGCATTTATGTCATATGCAAAACATACACCAACTACTTGAGTGTATTTCTTTGCCTGATCAGCGTCATTCGGCTCATGATGAATCGGATTGTAAAAGAGCATGATGATGTCTTCGAAGGTGCAATTTATCAACCACATAGGATCAAATACATGCACATGCTTGTATTTATCCTTTCCATCTCTCAACACAATCACTGCTTCTGCCTTTCTCCAATCGTAATACCAGAAAATAAAGTCAGCACTGAAATGTTGAGGCATGGGCATTAAAGGTATTTTCCTCATCACTTCAGGTGCCTTATATATCAAGGTAACCCGCTTCAGCTTGGTTCTGGGATCAACATCCCTGTGAACTTTCCTCCGGGGATATTGTGGCTTGAATCTATTCCATCTCGTTCTACTCTCCCAAACCAGCTTGTCTGCACACCAACCGACATGTGTGTTATTCACTGAAGCACCCGACATAGGGAATCTGCATAAATCTCTGACCGCCCAGTACGGTAGAGTTAGCAAGTCAATGAATCTGTAAAAGTACAAGATCCCTGATTCCCATTTGGCAGCTAGACACTTCAGCCTGCCCAAATATGTCCACCCGAGAGCTCTGCCTATGAACTTCGCATTATGAAATCTATAAAAGTTTCCTTGAGCTTCAGGCTTCGGTCGGTTCTCATCCATTTCTCTCAGTCTTTTCAAATAACTCTTCAATTCATCAGATTTATTTGAAGATTCTGGCTTATCAGCACCAAATACTTTCTCCACAAACTCTGCACTCCTCTGCTTAGCTTTCTTCTTCGCAGAAGTGTTTGGAATTTCAGTAAAGTCAGGAAACACCACATCTTCATCAGTTTGTCTGAAGTATTGTGGATATTCCTCATGAGTTATGTCCTCAATCTCCACTTCTTCAAATTCAGGGGTATCTTTATCATCAGAGTGACTTCCAATATCCTTTTCAGGAATATGTGGAATCGACTCATCTACAATGAATTCTTCAAACGTTTTCCCTACCCTCTGTGCAAGTCCATCTAAAATCTCCTTTGCCACAGATGCAGGTACTTCCCCTTCTTCTAAATCAGGATCGTTATATTCCAATTCATATCTCATATCGTCAGTTTGGAATATTTCAGCAAAACGACCTGTGAACTCAATAGTCCATTCTCTTCTTTCTAACATGTCCTTATAAACTTGTTTAGCATCATCAGTCAAGGACCTCACCTTCTCATTCCAGAAAACACTTTCATCCGAATCAACGTTCTCACCTTTCTTCTTTGAACTTGATTCTCCAGTATCTTTCTTCTTCTTTGAAGGTGGTCTCTTTTCGAATGTAAACTTTGATGTATCATCTCCTCCATCATTATCATCATCACTGCTACTCTCATCTTCCTTTTGATTTCCCGAACCCTCTGCATCATCATCATCATCATTATCATCACCTTCATCATCACTCTTTTCCGATTCTTCATCATCCTCATCATCATCTTTCTCTTTATCCGACTCAGATGGTTCATAATCAACTTGTTCAACTTCTTTTTCTTTATCTTCTTCACCCTCCTTCAATTTGGGTGCAACGTTGTACAAGTTATCAATCAACTCACTCAGGCGTTTATTCTCAGCCTTCAATTCTTTATTATCTTCTTTGATAGCCTTAAACCTGTTTTTGTTCCTCAAACACTTTCCTTCAAGCTTTTTATTCTTTGCTTCTAGCTTCTTTACTTTCTCATCAATCTCATCCTGATTCGACTTTGAAGCTACAACTATCTGAAGCATCTTTTCTTCATTCTGCTTGAACTTGGCTATTTCAGCTTGCTGAGCCACAATCATCTTCATCATATCATCCATTCTCTTATTTACCTGCTTCATTACATCATCATCCACAGTGACTTTCTTTGACTTGGATTTTGATCTGGATGGCTCAACTTCAGCTTCTTTCTCTTTCTGAGGCTTTCTAAACATGTCAAGTACATTATCCAGTGCTACATTGAACTCATCCACTGGTAATGTTGTTGCCTCTTTAGTCTTTTGTTTCTTTGTGACTGGTGAAGATTGTTTTGATGACGTTCCAGCTTCTGGAACTCTTTTTCCTCTTAAGAGTTGAGCTAACTCTTTTTCTCTCAGTTGCTTTGTACTTGTCTTCTTGGCCATGGTTTTGTGTTTAGGTTTGGGCAAGTTAACAACCACTGTTTCTCCTACATTTAACTCATCCAAATTTATAGTTAAACCTTCATCTTCAGCACCAACAGACTTCTTGCTCTTCTCGGCTTCTGCAATTGATCTGTTTAATGATTCAGACTCACCAACCATAGTGGCCTTACGTTTGGTGGTCCGGACATTTTCAGCATCAGAATCCCACTGTTCATCCTCCTCAGTCTCTTCTGAATCTACTGACTCTTCATCCACCAAACTAGTACCTTTCTTAGCAGTTGTTTTCTTTCTAGCAACCTGTTGTTTTGAACTTCCCTGATCAGTCTTTCCTTTGCCCTTCCCTTTGGCTCCAGGATTGACTACTTGTCTTTTCCTCTTAGTACTAGCATCAGCATATACTAAGGGATCATCGTTATCAGAATCACTGTTAGGATGCCTAGCTGTATTCTTTCCTGGATCAGTGTAATCCTCTCTAGCTAAGGCTCCAAACAACCTTCTATATGTTGGTCTTTCATTATCTGGCACACCCTTGTATCCCTTCATTCTTACGAAAGTACGAATGTTCATGTGATCTTGAGCAAGTATCTGGGTTGGATCTTTCTTCAAATCAGGATACTTGTGATCAAAAATCATCATCAAGAATCTTGGATAAAGCATGAACTTCTTAACCTTCAACCCTTTCAGCATCTCCAGCATATGATCCAATATCATTCCAGCAACGTTAAATGGTTTGTTGAGAGTCAATGCAACCATTAACGAGCTCAAACTCTTTCTCATCACGTCATATCCTCCACTAACACATCCAAACACATGTATGATGACGTGAGCAAAATACTTGAACTGCACGCTTAGTTTCCCTTTGTACATTGAACCATCAGTGATAGGTCCTTTGTATTTCATCCTAAGGAAACAAGCTTTCTGCTCAGTCCACGACAATTCTCTTGGATCTTCTCTAACTTCAAACTTGATCTGGAGAGCTTCTCTGATATCAGACTCAGTAATAAACATCTCCATTCCTTGAATCTTGCTTTTTATGACAGTCTGATTATCAAAGTAATCGTACTTAGCGTTGTTGTAGAAATCTTCAACTATATCCTTGTAGATAATAGTTGGTGTAGCCAAAGCATAAACTACTCTGCTTCTCTTCATGAACTTAATAATGTCAGCAAACTCCACGTTCTTCTCTACGTCTCCCAAATAAGCACAGCAGTTATGATTCTTCTCGAATGGCCATTTGCTACTACTTGACGATTCACCTTCCTGAACAGGTTCTGGGACAGGATCTGTGACAATATTCTCAACAGGAATCTCAACATTTTCTTGTTCTTCAGCCATCTGTAACATAAAATCAAAAACAAACGTCAAAAACACAAAATCGACAAAAACTTAAAAATTTTAGGATTTTAGAAATTCCACATTCGCCCAAAAATCATGGTCGAATGTAGATTATTTTGGCCGAATGTAAAGTATGTTGGTCGAATGTGGAATGGTTTTGAGTAAAACATCACATTCGTCCGTTTTGATGTACATTCGTCCACACATTTTCACATTCGTCCGTTCGAAGGCCCGAAGGTGAAATCTGTTTTACCCTAAAATTCAAAAATTTTCTAAACATGTTTTAAACA
Organism: Ambrosia artemisiifolia; assembly: GCA_032199755.1. Classification (NCBI taxonomy): domain Eukaryota; kingdom Viridiplantae; phylum Streptophyta; class Magnoliopsida; order Asterales; family Asteraceae; genus Ambrosia; species Ambrosia artemisiifolia. The sequence continues at coordinate 4,125,607 of CM063516.1, read as the reverse complement.
CTTGATTTTGATCAGAAATTGTACTAAACAGGCCGACTAACATTCGTAAACCAACAATTGTCCCTGATTTTCATTATATGTCAGTTTTAATAGAAAAATTAGGGTTTATCTTTAAAAATCAATCGATTAATCAATTACCTAATTTGTGATTCATTCTCCCCCTAAAACTGTCATATAATGAAATGCAATCAAAATAAAGCATTAACAAACACTCTAAGTCCTTGAAATCCTAAACCTTAGGTCCGATTAGAAAACGACTGATTCTGATCTCATTCCTTCTTCATTACCTGTAAATTTGGTATCAAAATTATCAGGATTGAATGAGGAATCAAACACACAAGCAAGAAAAACGAAAGCAACAAGGTCTGGTACTTGGTAAAAATTTTGAAAAAGTTTGAATGATGGGTCGAATCTGCTTGTGGCTATATATAAGTGTCCACCTTCGCCCGTTGTAAGTGGACGAATGTAAAGAATTTCCACCTTCGCCCCAAATGAATGGCACGAAGGTAAAAATGTGTTCACCCGAAAGTGGATATTGATTTAAAAATCCACATTCGGCCGATTTAGCAGCCCGAAGGTAGAGAATTTTCCACATTCGACCCATTTAAGGGGCGAATGTGAAATGGAAAATTCTGAAAATTTTGCCAAATCACAAATTCGAATCCCGTTCAACATTTTTCAATCCGTTAAGCTTCCAAAACTCATATTTTCACATTTAGAATGATACAAAGCCCAGATGGTGTTGTCAAATCTCAGAAATAGACTATCAAGCATCCCCGGTTATCAAAAATAAAGCAGAAATGCAAAAAAATTTGGATTTTTCTGAAATTTTATCAAAACATACCTAAAATCTTTTTGGATTTTGTATCTTTTTGACAATAAAAGTAAATTGCAACAAAATAAAATGCAGCAAAGTAAATGAAAGCAGTAAACTTTTTGTGAAATCCGGTCAGAGGATCATATCAGTTTTCTGAGAAATCTGATCACAGCGTTGATCTATTTGTTTAATATTATCATTAGAAACAGTATGTGACACGGCAATTGCTGATATTGTGGTCCACGTAAGCTCACATGCAGACAATTACGCAATGCTTTAAAATGATACGAGTTAGATGTATTAGACTAACACGATGTGGTGCCCACACACACGACATACTCCCGTATCAAGTAATTGCACAAAGCTTCGTCGTAACGCGTGATTATGCCAGAGTTATCCGTAAAAGTTACAAAGTATATAGCACAGAGGTGTACAGGTCAGCAACTGAATGCAGCAGAGTAACATGTGCGTATACACTAGGTTGAGGCTGATTGATGTGTTGTAAAACACATCTAATTTCCTATGTATTTTGTATATTATTTGGTCACGTTTTTAGTCGTTTCGTGTCGTTTTTATTATGTTTTTATGTATTTTATTATTTTATAGGTGTTTGGAGAAAATGAGCTCAAAATGAAAGAATTTTAATCGAGACACCAACACTTGAGAGTAGGTGTTCTTGGACGTTGGAGCATAAACGAGTCACTTTGGTCGAGCGAAGAACACCCTATTCTAGCTTGGAGTATAATAATAATAATAATAATAATAATAATAATAATAATAATAATAATAATAATAATAATAATAATAATAATAATAATGATAATTAAGAAAAAAATAAAAGAGACAAAATGTCTCTCGTGAAATAAAACAAAAGAAAAGGCCAAGATGTTGGGCCAAAGAAAAGTCAACGAAAAAAAGAAATAGAAAAAGAAAAAAAAAACCCTATGCATAATATATGAGAACAGAACAATATCACAGCCGCCTTCAGTAGAGGATCGCAACACAGCAGCGGCATCTCCATCGTTGGTGAGAGGTTAATTGAAGGGGAGGAAGGCACGAGTTCAAGATTGAAGGCTCGGGTTCGATCGCTAAAAGTTTTAGTTTTTATATTTATTTACTTTGTGTTCATAGATATTGAGATTTGAGACCATGACTTTGCATATTTTTGAACCTTTGTTTTTATTGCCTTTCATTATTATGAGTAGCTAAATCTTGAACCACTACCTAGGTTGTATGATAAGTACATGTTAATTTTATAGTTCTTGGTTTTGGATTTATATGATTGGTTAATGTTTTGGTAACGATTTGGTTGGTGTTTATTATGATGTGTGTGCGTACTTAAGTCTAATTTATTATCTTTAAGAGTTCCATAAACGTCTTAGTGAATGTCTTTCATGTTTGGATGTTTATTAGGGTTACCTGCTTGGTGCTTGTAGCTTAGTTTATGGTTTTGGTACCGAAAGCCATAGGAACTTGATTAGAGAATTTAGAGGACTTAGGTATTCTTCCATTCTTGAGACCGGGAGGTGATGGAATGTTGGGTTGTCTAGAGCTTTAGGTGTTAGGTTTTAGGTGAGACCGGGAGGTGATCCTATCCTAGTTGTCTTTGGTTTCTTGCAATTTCAAGTCATAGTTAACCCAATTAAGTTACTCCTTTACATCTTCGGGTGTATTGTGATTAGAGAGACCGGGAGGTGATCGAGTCATTTGAGTACCTTTACATTCTTAGTTAGGTGAGACCGGGAGGTGATCCGAGCTAGATAACCAGTGTTTTGTTTCTTAGGATTCTTTAGGGCGTGTTAGTGAGACCGGGAGGAGATCTAGCATGTCTTAGCTTTTCTTAAGTTATCTTTAGAATCTGGTATCCATTCAGTTTTCCATTACCGTGAGTTGTGAGTTTGCATGTAGGATTCTTGACCTAGGTAGTTGCCTTCCTATCCTGATATTTTCCTCATTTATCTTCGCTGTCTATTTATCCTCATTTACTTTATTTTATTTTAATTAATAATTATTTAAAAAAACCAAAAATAAACTTTTAAACCATTTATTTTAAGTCTTAGTCGAGTCTAGTTTTGTTTTCCATTAGTGTCCTGTGGGTTCGATACTCGGACTTACTTAGTCTGTACTACATTGATAGGTACACTTGCCTGTCGTGTGGTCTATTTAGTTGAGTCTGTTTTATATTACTAGGTGTCTAGGTTAGGTAGTTATTTATAGACCATACATAGCACATCAAGTTTTTGGCGCCGTTGCCGGGGACACTTGGCGATTGCGAAATTAGCTTTGATTAGGACTTCAATGATTAATTGGTCTTATTTGAATCTTTTTGGTTTTTAGTGCGTCTATAGAGTCCTAGGCTTTTGTTTTCTTATTGTGTACTTGTGTGTTGAGTCAGTTTTTGTTTTTTTTACTTATTAATTTTTTTTTGTGTGCTTGTGTTTTTTTTTCCTTTTGTATGTTTTATCGTTTTTTTTATTTTCTTTATATATCTGGTGCCCGTAATCGTGTTTGTTTTAGTGTCTGAATGCAGTGATGGCAGGAAGAAAGACTATAGCAGACCACACACGGGAGAAGGCTAGTGATTACATGGACCAACAGCACACACCACGGTTCAATTTTGGTCCAGGTAACTGTAGGGATAGGTGGCCCGACCCGTTTGAATTGTTCAAACGTCTTTCTAACTTCACCAATTGTTTCTTGATGAACACTGGTGAAATAAAAGAATTAAACGGGTTGGATATGGGCTGGATAAAATATAAGCCACCTGATTGAAACTGCGTGAAAACTTAGTTGTAGAGTTTGTATTATTTTTTTATTTCTTTTATTTAGTTTTTGTTATTATTTTTGTTTTTGAGTTTTTTTTTTCTTTTACTGGTTTTCGTGTTTGCTTAGGCAAGAAAAATTACACCATGAGCGGATCCCATGTATTTATTTATACATTTATAAGATTGGGATTTTTGGTGGAGGTTTGGGTAATAAAAGAATTTTTTTTTTTAAACGTTAAATTTAATTAACTTTCTGTGAAAAAAGACTCTTCGCGTAATGAGAAGAGTCTGGGCTGACCTGTTCGTCTTACGTGAACAGCAATTACCCCGGAAAGTTATATTTTATTCACTCGCGACATGTGTTGAGATCACCAGTGTCCTTCACGTTGCGCGAGTCGATTAGAAAAAAAAATTATTTTCCACCCTATTTTCTTCCACCACCGTTCACAACCATTTTACCACATGTTTTACCATCATCCACCACGTTCCACCATCTTGCCTTTCGGGTACGTTTCCTGCATATTTGTATATTGAGTCGGTTGAGTCTGTATTTTTTTTAGAGTCTTTTATTTTTTTTATTTTTGAGTCAGTTTTCTCTTAACCCATTTTGGGAATATCTTTCCTTCAAGTGTGGGGATGATAGAGAGACTCACTTTTGAGTCATTGGTTTGTCTAATATATTTTATTGCAGGTTTGGATCTAGCCACCCGTACTCAATCTCCATTCGGGTGGGGACGATCCAGCAATCATTTGAGGCAATCAATTTGTTTTTATATTTTCTTTTTAGTTTTTATCTATCAGGTTTGAGTCAAAGGCCGCGAATGAAATGCTATACGGCCTGGTTTGGAAGGACAGCTTCAGAGAGCTTGCAGCTACACAACCCATATTCCAGGGGAGTCTGTTCCATTTACTTTGTTGTTATATATTTAGTTTATTTCTACTTTATTTTTGCATTTTTATCTTTAGTTTACGTTTTATCCTGGAGCACATTGAGGACATTGTGCCTTTCTAAGTGTGTGGATGGGAGACTTCGTCTTTATTTTGCTTAGTTGTAGGTTGAGTCAACAAAAAAAAAAATATACAAAAAAAAATCAAAAAATAAAATAAAATAAAAAATGTCCCTGATCTTTTGTGCATTTATATGGAAAATGATAGTGAAATTGGGATTTTTGGTTCTCAAAATATTATATATATGAGAAAATAAATAGATTGAAAGCGTGTTTTCTTAAGATGTGTCGGTAGGCCCAGCTAGCTTTGAAAGGTCCCAGGAATGTTCTTAATATACAATAATAATCATGATATCTTGTGGGTTCTCATCTTAGGATAAACGGTAGAACTGAAACCGCTGATAGTAATTAGAGGTACCACTGTAGGTTGAAAGCCCATATGTATTATTAATTAAATGGCACACTTGATCCTTTTTATGAGAATAAATTCGGTGAAAAGTGGCGCCTGAAAAAAAAATCCACATGTCCATCAATTGAGCTAGATAAATAAAAATAACTGAAGCCTATGGAGTCTCCCTCGGGGATGGTGACTCTGATCGAAACTCCCTCTAGGTCAAGTTAAAAGAAAAAGTGCCGAAGCTCATGTTGTCGCTCTCGGGGATGGTGACTCTGGTTGAGACAACCTCTGGGTTAGGTATGAAAAAAAAAAGAGAAAAAAAACATTGATATCTAAGCTCATACACTTCATCCATCATTCATCATAAATTTAATTTCTAATACATTAGGGAGTTTAGTTTGCAGTGGTTGGTAAATCTATATGGTTTAGCCTTTACCTTGAAAGCTTGAGGTGGGAATAGGTGAAGCTGGATATCCTGAGTGTGGGACCCATAGATTGATTGTAATAATATGAACTTAATAGTTTACATGATTGGGGCTTGATTAGCTGGTGGTTGGGTTTATGTGGACAACAATACCGACAGTTTTGGTTGATGCGTGATTAAATCTTAATTAATGAACCTAAAAGTTTTTGAAACCGAGAGTCTTGATTGTGATTCCATTGCAGTCTTTTTCAGGGACGAAAAAGGTTTAAGTGTGGGGATGTTTGATGTGTTGTAAAACACATCTAATTTCCTATGTATTTTGTATATTATTTGGTCACGTTTTTAGTCGTTTCGTGTCGTTTTTATTATGTTTTTATGTATTTTATTATTTTATAGGTGTTTGGAGAAAATGAGCTCAAAATGAAAGAATTTTAATCGAGACACCAACACTTGAGAGTAGGTGTTCTTGGACGTTGGAGCATAAACGAGTCACTTTGGTCGAGCGAAGAACACCCTATTCTAGCTTGGAGTATAATAATAATAATAATAATAATAATAATAATAATAATAATAATAATAATAATAATAATAATAATAATAATGATAATTAAGAAAAAAATAAAAGAGACAAAATGTCTCTCGTGAAATAAAACAAAAGAAAAGGCCAAGATGTTGGGCCAAAGAAAAGTCAACGAAAAAAAGAAATAGAAAAAGAAAAAAAAAACCCTATGCATAATATATGAGAACAGAACAATATCACAGCCGCCTTCAGTAGAGGATCGCAACACAGCAGCGGCATCTCCATCGTTGGTGAGAGGTTAATTGAAGGGGAGGAAGGCACGAGTTCAAGATTGAAGGCTCGGGTTCGATCGCTAAAAGTTTTAGTTTTTATATTTATTTACTTTGTGTTCATAGATATTGAGACCATGACTTTGCATATTTTTGAACCTTTGTTTTTATTGCCTTTCATTATTATGAGTAGCTAAATCTTGAACCACTACCTAGGTTGTATGATAAGTACATGTTAATTTTATAGTTCTTGGTTTTGGATTTATATGATTGGTTAATGTTTTGGTAACGATTTGGTTGGTGTTTATTATGATGTGTGTGCGTACTTAAGTCTAATTTATTATCTTTAAGAGTTCCATAAACGTCTTAGTGAATGTCTTTCATGTTTGGATGTTTATTAGGGTTACCTGCTTGGTGCTTGTAGCTTAGTTTATGGTTTTGGTACCGAAAGCCATAGGAACTTGATTAGAGAATTTAGAGGACTTAGGTATTCTTCCATTCTTGAGACCGGGAGGTGATGGAATGTTGGGTTGTCTAGAGCTTTAGGTGTTAGGTTTTAGGTGAGACCGGGAGGTGATCCTATCCTAGTTGTCTTTGGTTTCTTGCAATTTCAAGTCATAGTTAACCCAATTAAGTTACTCCTTTACATCTTCGGGTGTATTGTGATTAGAGAGACCGGGAGGTGATCGAGTCATTTGAGTACCTTTACATTCTTAGTTAGGTGAGACCGGGAGGTGATCCGAGCTAGATAACCAGTGTTTTGTTTCTTAGGATTCTTTAGGGCGTGTTAGTGAGACCGGGAGGAGATCTAGCATGTCTTAGCTTTTCTTAAGTTATCTTTAGAATCTGGTATCCATTCAGTTTTCCATTACCGTGAGTTGTGAGTTTGCATGTAGGATTCTTGACCTAGGTAGTTGCCTTCCTATCCTGATATTTTCCTCATTTATCTTCGCTGTCTATTTATCCTCATTTACTTTATTTTATTTTAATTAATAATTATTTAAAAAAACCAAAAATAAACTTTTAAACCATTTATTTTAAGTCTTAGTCGAGTCTAGTTTTGTTTTCCATTAGTGTCCTGTGGGTTCGATACTCGGACTTACTTAGTCTGTACTACATTGATAGGTACACTTGCCTGTCGTGTGGTCTATTTAGTTGAGTCTGTTTTATATTACTAGGTGTCTAGGTTAGGTAGTTATTTATAGACCATACATAGCACATCACTGATATTAATCACTGATTAGCATCAGATGATCAATACGATGTAATAATGATCTTTGATCAATTAAAACATAAAGTTCCTCAATTCGGTAACTTCCGGTTTTGGCAATTAAGCTCTTTTAGCAAATATTCTGATAAAACTAGGTCCGTAAATCAATACGACAAAAGTTTAATCATAATATCCCGGATAACCATAACATAACGACCCGAAACCTCAGATTTTGGCAATCCTATCAAACAAAATTACGGTACTAAGACCATATGCCCATGAGGTGTTCAGCCACGAACGCGTAGTTCGTTATGTTTGTATCACTAATGCACGCAATATTTAGTCTACGAAGCCTATCAGCATATCACACGTAGTCAACACACGCCTCATATACTATACAATTCTTTAGCCTGTGTCAGATCCCCACTGATGTACTATCATTTCCTCTGTTTACCAGGAAATCATTTTTGATTTTCTAATTTTTAGGTCTTTTTGAATTTTATAATGTTTTTGGCTTTTCTGATAAAATGGCTCCCCCTAAAATAAAGAACATATTTTTGGGTTTTAGATAAAAAAAAAATTGAAAGAAACAATCCACTCGAAAGCATCAACTTCTTTGAGGATTAAACAATCCCCTCGAAAGCATCAACTTCTTTGAGGATTACGATAGTAAAGAGAAATTCCCAATTAGCAAAGAGAAATTCCCAATTAGCAAAATATAAAAACTAAAAACTAAAAAGCGATAAACCGAGGTGCCGATTAGTCCTGTTTTTCCTTTATATTGTTTACTTTTAAAAGATATTCAAAGCGGGATTTGTCAAAAGCTTTTGTAAACAGATCTGCACGTTGGTAGTCAGTATGAATTTTGATCATATCTATCAATTCTTTAGCGTAACAATCACGGATAAAATGATATTTGATCCGGATATGTTTAGCTTTAGAATGATTTTCAGAATTTTTAGTTAATGCGATAGCGGCTTCGTTGTCACAATATATAGGGGTTTTAAGAAACTGCAAACCGTAATCCACCATCTGCTGTTGGATCCAGAGCACTTGCGAACAGCAACTCGAAGCTGCAATGTACTCGGCTTCACAGGTAGATAGCGCCACGGATGTCTGCTTCTTGCATTGCCAGGTGATTAACCTGCTCTCTAAAAACTGACAACCAGCTGTAGTAGATTTGCTATCTTTGTCACAGCCGCCCCAATCTGCATCACTAAAAGATATGAAATCAAAATTATCATCATTAGGGTACCAAAGTCCTTTTGAAGGACAACCCTTCAGATATCTAAGGATACGCTTGACCGCCGTCAGATGACTTTGTTTCGGCTTCGATTGATAGCGAGCACAGAGACACGTTGCGTACATAATATCTGGTCGAGACGCCGTCAGATACATCAGAGATCCGATGATTGCTCTGTATGTAAATGGGTCAATCAGCTCCCCCTTAGCATCCACACCAATCCCGTGATTGGGTTGAATCGGGGTATCCATCGGCTTTGAATCCTCCATCTGGAACCGGCTCAAGATGTCGGAGACATATTTCGTCTGGTGAATGAAGATCCCGTCGGGTCTTTGGTCCACCTGCAAGCCTAGGAAAAACTGCATCTCCCCCATTGCGCTCATCTCGAACTTTTCCTGCATGACAGTTTCGAACTCCCTGCATAAAAGCTCGTTAGTTGAACCAAATATTATATCATCAACGTAAATCTGTACTAGAAGCAAGTCATCTCCCGTCTTCTTCGTAAAGAGGGTGCAATCGACGAGTCCGCGCTTAAATCCTTTGGTGATGAGGTATGTACTTAGCTCCTCGTACCACTGCCTCGGAGCCTGGTGCAAGCCATATAGAGCTTTGTTCAGCACGTAGACCTTATCCCGGTGGATTGGGTCCTCAAAGCCTGGTGGCTGCCCGACATAAACCTCTTCCTTGACTTTCCCGTACAGAAATGCGCTTTTAACATCCATTTGATAGACTTTGAATTTCTTGTATGAAGCAAACGCAAGGAACATCCGAATAGCTTCGATTCGTGCTACCGGTGCATAGATTTCATTATAATCAATTCCTTCGATTTGATGGAAACCCTGCACGACCAATCTGGCTTTGTTACGAACAATAACCCCACGATCATCTTTCTTGCACTTAAACACCCATTTAGTGCCTATTTTCTTCCTCTCTGGCGGCAAATCTGTGAGCGTCCAAACTCCCAATTTCTGGAATTGTAATAACTCCTCCTGCATAGCTTCCACCCAGGCATCATCCTTCAAAGTGTCCTTGTATGTCCTTGGCTCTACCTGTGACACATAACACGCAAACGACCAATCATTTTGACTACCAGATTGTTGAATTTTGGCATATAAAGCTAAAGCACCAAAACTCTCTGGCGAATTAACGCTTTTAAGCTGCCCTCTGGTCATAACACTGCTTCCAGGATCACCAATAACTTGCTCCAGTGGGTGAATACGATGAATCCGAGATTCCGGATATTCAGGTACAGTAACTCCCGTCTGAGCAGTTAGATTCTCTACAGCATCCAGATCATGACCCGTATTCGATGATGAAGCAACATCTGGAGTTGGAGTTGGGTTCACTGGCGGTGCCTCCTGTTCTTCTGCTTGTTCAAGAATAGCTTCTTCAAATTGTTCATCTTCAGATTCTGAAGTGTCTAATGAAGTTGAAGCCTCTTGAAACACTTCTTCTTCTTGTATAGGAGCATTGGTATCATTAGAAGCTGGTAGGGGGTTCACGGTGATCGGACGCACCAACGGTGAAGTCATTGCATTCTCACACTCGTAAAGTAATCTGATAACAGCTTCTTCAACCAAGCTATCTAGATTGAATGATTCAAAGAAATCTTTGTAATCAAACATCCAATCAGGACCCGTGCCTTGTAGATTTTGAGTATATCGTTGAACTTCCACGTTAGCCCAATCCTCCACTCGACGAGTTCGCTTGTTGTATACCCGTTTGAGCGGGGTTGCATATCCAACAAAATATCCCTCCTCGGCTTTAGGACTAAACTTCTCGCTTGGATTCAACATAGTACATGGCGCCCCAAAAGGTTCTAGATACTCTAAGTTCGGCTTTCTTCGGTGTAACAGCTCGTAAGATGTTTTACCAAACTTTTTCACTGTTAGAACCCGATTTAGTGTATAATTTGCTGCATAAATCGCCTCGTTCCAGAACATTACCGGAAGATTTGAATCAGCGAGCATTGTTCTAGCCGCTTCAATTAGAGTCCTATTCTTTCGTTCAGCAACACCGTTCTGTTGTGGGGTGTACGGAGCCGAATATTCATGATGTATCCCTTTGCTTTCACAAAGTTCATCCATCTTGGTATTTTTGAACTCCGTCCCATTGTCACTCCGAATTCTCTTGATTTTCACATTGTAGAGATTCTCTAATCGAGTGAACAGAACTTTCAGGTTGTTAAAGGTGTCACTTTTATTCTGCAAACACATCACCCATGAAGATCTTGAATAGTCGTCAGTGACAACTAAACAATATAACTCCCCAAGTTGACTTTTGCGTTTGACCGGTCCAAATAGATCCATGTGTAATCGCTCAAGTGGCATCTCTACAGAATTAACCTTCTTCACTTTGTGGGACTGTTTGTGTTGCTTCCCCTTTTTACAACTCACGCACTTGTCATTCAGATGGAAATGTTTCACGTTTACTCCATCGACAAGTCCATTTCTCACAAGTTGATTCATTTTCCTCAGATGAATGTGCCCCATTCTTCGGTGCCACATTATTGATTCTTTCTCTGTTGCCTTGGATAGAAAGCATGTTATCTGCCCCTGTGATGTCATCGCCTTGGACATATCAAGAATGCAAAGATTGTTGACGCGAGGTGCCTTCAACATTATCCACTCTTTAGGAATTGTAAAGCCCGGTTTCAGAATATAGCAGGATTTGTCATCAAAATGCACAGTAAATTGTTTGTCACATATTTGACTGACACTCAACAGATTATAATCAATCTGCTTCACATACGAAATCCGCTCGAAACTTACTATCCCATTGCTCACGCTTCCTTCCATCGTTATATATCCACCTTTGTTTCCAGCAAAAGCTACATACCCTCCATTGATGTTCTTCACGTCGAACAGCAACGCAAGATCCCCTGTCATGTGGCCTGAAGCTCCACTATCAACAATCCAAAGACTGCTAATAGGGCCAGCTGAAGCTCCCTGCACACAAAAAGTAAATCAGTTAGTTCTTTCGGGGGACCCAAGCCTGAGTCTTGGGTCTTTGAACATCAGGTTTCAAAGTAACATTCTCACAAGCATTTTCAACAACTTTTTGATCAATCTTTTTCTGATTGTTCAAAACAGTTTCCTTTTTCTCATTAACCCTTGAAGTAGAAGCTCCTGGAGTACCATTAGGTGACCAAGATTGTTCAGACCTTTTCAAGATACGAATCTGAGACTTTGGGTTCTCAGTCGGTTTCTGAACATTGTTAGCAAATGTAACTCTCTTGGTAACCTTATCTGATTTAACAGACTTAGGTCCAACATTTGATTTGACAATCGGTTTTGGTGGAACCTTTTGCCTATCAACTGTTGCGTTCACCACAAGCTTCCTCCATGATTGTTCCATAGCAATCCGATTCCTTCGATCATACTGGATTGGACGAGTGTTCCTCATTTGGTGAAAATTGTTTTGATTATAAAACTGTTGTGGTTGTTGAGGAACAACTCTCCTATGTGGTGGAACATAATGATCAATCGGTTTTCTCATGGAATTTCTCACTTCAACCTCGTGCCTCTTATGCCTTACATATGGGCACTGAGCAAGTAAATGCCCTCGTTCCCCACATTTAAAGCACGCACGGTACTCTTCAAAAACATTCAGAGCATTTGGTTGAGCAAATGATCTAACAGGGTATTGATCATTGTACTGTTGCTTCCTTAAACTCTCAGGGAGTGGCCCTTTTGAGTAAGTAGGCTCATTGAAACCATTAGCTCTGTTTTTGGGTCGAACAAACTCTGTGACATGGACCTTTGGTTCTTGAGGAACATCCAAATACAATTTCTTTAATAATGCTGGTGGAATCTCATTTGTTCTCTCATGTTTTGGGAACCAAATGGTGCTTTCTTGCCAAATCTTTTCTATTTTAGCATAATTGGCATTTTTTATTGGAAAGTCCTCGTCAGAAATGATCTTATCGGATCCTTCCATCCGATAAAACACTTTGACAGGTTTGTCACATTGTTCATTCTTAACATTCTTTTCAAGATCTTTCTTAACCACATTTTTCTCAAGATCTTTCTTCACAACATTTTTATCAGACTTCTTTTCACGATTAGCATTTGCCATCGGAATCACAATCTGAGATGGTGAAACTGGTTCATTTGTAATGATGTGATTTTCTTTTGGAATTTCACATATATTCACAGTTTGAACACAACCAGTATCATCACTCTCTGAGTCTGAATCTACACTCTCAGCAGTAACACCCTCATCATTGATACCTAAAATCGGCCTCTCATCGGAATGTGGATCACCAATACTCGAGGTATTTGATTCATTTTCTGATGCTGTGTCTGATTTTACCGAACTCTCCGGTGTCACTTGGTGACAATTATGGTTTTCAAAAAGAACCGGAGATGGTACAGACCGATAATTGGTAGTGTTATCATCAATGATGTGATCTACTACATAAGCAATATGCTTATAGCTTTCCAGCTTTTTGTTTACTTTCTCAGCAAAGCATTTGATGGCGGCCATTTCCAACTTGGTATTTTCAATTTCATTGATATAGTTATTAATTGCAAGTTGTTTTAATGACAAAGTGTTTTTCAAGTCGGAAATGTCCTTTTTGTAGCCATCTAATACTTTGTTAAAAGCATTCAACTCCTTGCGAGTAGATTGACTGTTCATGATAGCACTATCATGTTGAACTCGGAGTTGTTTATTCTCCTCAGTCAATCTATCACATGTACCACAATATTTATCACTTGTATTATCAGTACTACACTCAGAACTTACAGGTTTTGGCGGGTCAGTCATGGCCATCAATGCGAAATGAGCTTCCTTTCCTACAAAGAATCTAGAATAGTCAATCTTTGTGAAAGCATCATCTGCAATACACGACTTCCTTGTCATCAGAAAATCCGCTTCTGCTAGCAACTAATCAATGTCTTCATCTAATGAATTAACACTTGCTTCTGTATCCAATTCATTGTCTGAATCAGAATAAACCGATTCACACTCCTTAGGAACATCAGAAACAGTATCAATCACAACTCCAGAATTTGTTCCTTCAGTCTTAGCCTCAACATTAACCTCAGCATTAACCTTAACAGGTTCAGTCTCCACATCCATCTCAGCCTCAGACTCATCACTTTCAACCTCGGTTTCTATCTTCTCATCCACTGACACTGACTCTTCAATATCAACCTGATACGCAACACAAGCCACATTGCCACCAGTAGTAATTTCTTCAACACCTATCTGCATACTTGACCAATCAAACCTCTCATCTTGTTGAGTTACCAATGCTTGATTCTGATTGGTGTTCTGATGTGTCTCATTAGGTGTAGTGATTGGTATGACTGTTCGGTTAGTATTGTTTGGTGTTTGGTTTTGTGTCTGGTTTGGTGTGTTAGGTTGTCTGTTTTGGTTGTTATTAAAGTTGTTCTGACGGTTTTGGTAGCTGTTGTTGTTTTGGTAAGAAACTTGGTTTTGGTTTTGTTGTTGACGATTCTGATAGCTTGCATTGAATGGGTTCCTATTACCTTGTTTTGGTGGTTGGGTACATTCTCTTTTAAAGTGACCTTTTCCTCCACAATTGAAACAAGTCACCTTCTCCTTATTGAACCCGTAAGTTGTGTTAGGAGAAGTTCCCAAGTCCGTTCTACCGGTTTTCTCAATGAACTCTGTTGCTCTTCTCATGATGCTCGCAAAGGCCCATTGGATATCAATGAGTTCCATCTCTTCCTTGTCAATCTGTGCGTAGTCTTCATTGGTTAAGTTGTTATTCCCAATTTGACTAGCAACTAATCCATTGTAGGATGAGACCATTGCAGAGACTAATGCAATGTGTTGCTGAGCAACTTCAACCGTCACATTCCCCAAGTTAGAAGTCTCCAAAACCACCGGTTGTTGTTGATTAGGTTGTGGAACTTGGTTCATTGGTTGTTGAGATTGGCTAGCAGTGTAAAAAGCTGCTTGTTGCATTGGGGAAAATGGTGGAATGTATGAATTGTTGTATTGTTGTTGTGGTGGTTGGTTTGATGGTTGTGAAAAGGATGATGTTTGTTGATGGTAGTTGATGGTAGGTGATTCCATAACATTGGAAATACATGCCACATGTGGTGCCACTAGCCCTCCTGAGCTTGATGTACTAGCTGGAACTGGATTTCCTCCAAAATACAAGTTGGGATTCTGAGGAATCTGTGCTCTTCTGGCTTTCCTCCTCTCTTCCAATTCTTTGTTTTCCAGCTTCTCTATGAACTCTTGAATAGACCAGTATTGATAAGCATCCTTCTCCCTAAGGACTTCCACATGCTGATCCCAATTTGGTGGTAATGCATCTGCAAACTTATCCACCTGCTTTGCCATAGGAATCTGTATACCATAGCTAGACAATTCAGATAACAAATGACTATATCTAGGAGTTAGTTCTTTCAAAGTTTCATTTCCAATATAAGAAAAATTCTTAAACTCCTTTCTCAGTTCTTCCATCCTTAGACCTCTAGTCTTCTCATTGCCATCATGCCTCCTTTTCAGTGCTTCCCATAGTGCCTTAGATGTTGTGCAAGTCCCAAACTGATGCAAAAGATCATTTGTGATTGCCTGTGTCAATTGGGAAAACGCCTTCTTTTCCACAGCAAACTTCTTTTTCTCATCCTCAGCCATGCTCTCCAATGGAACTGGTTCACCTGTATTCTCCAAGACTGGTGCTGTATAACCTTTAGCAATCATGTTCCATGCTTCTGCACCCTCCACTCCCATGCCTTCCAAATGTATCTTGAACTTTTTCTGCCACTGATTGTATTCTTGAATCTCCATGAGCTTCGGTGGCCGATTCCCGCTACCTGAAGACAAATCATTAATCAATGTGGAAATAGCATTTGTAGTTTGAGTATTTACCACCGCTGCTGCTACTCCCCAGTAGTCAGATTGTGGTGCTGGAGGTGCACTTTGAGTCATATATTTAACCGGCTGCGAAGACTGTGTGCTCGTCTTCTGTGCTGCCACCGTCCATGGGTCCATCACTTGCTGTTGTGGTTGTGTAGTTGCTGGTGTCGGAGTAGTCGGAAAATTCCACATGATCACGAACTTCGAAAAATTCAACACTTAGAAAAATTTTCCAAAAACTAGTCTAGGTTCGCCCAGAAAGATTTCACCTTCGTCCCTTTCTGTTGTAGGTTCGCCCAAACAGTGATACCCGAATGTAAAATCTCACCAGAAAGTAAAAACACACTAACACTTTTCACGTTCTTCCAAATAAGTTCAGGTTCGCCCGTTTCTGTTCCAGGTTCGTACCCCCGATGAACCGAATGTGAAAAATGTGACCCGAAAGTGAAAAATTCAACAGAAAATTTCCAGGTTCGCCCAAAATAATCTAGGTTCGCCCAACACTCTCTCAGGTTCGCCCAAAACTCTACACGTTCGACCACTCAGTTCCAGATTCGCCCATTTTAGGTTTGAAAAACGGTTACACTTTGAAAAACGGTTATTTTGATCTCTGATTTTCAAAAGTTTGTGAATTTAAATGATCTTGATCAGGTTTTGCTTCGGAGATGATTTGGAACAAGTTTAATTCTTGGAATTTTGAATTTTAACCACAAAATCAACTCTAAATCCTTCAAAAACACTCAAAAACCATTTTTATGCAAAAACAGATGTGAATTGATCAAAATAATGTCCAAATCAGCTCTGAGTTTATCAATTTGTTGTTGTATGATCCTCTACGCTCTGATACCACTTTGTAGAGGAACGAATTTGACACGAAAACAGGATTATATGATCATACAAGTTACAAAACCAGGTGCGGAAACCCTAGCCTTGAACAAACTGATATAAACTCAAATCAAAACACAATCAAAGTCATTTTCAAATGTTTTCATAGATTAACTTGATCATAAACTTAATTACAATGTGAATACAGTTAATCTAGATCACACACACACTATCTCAAACTACTCTGGAACAACACTTCAAAACACACACACCTAATGACTCTCCTCACATTACAAAAACACAAATTCTATATATAGGCACTGCACATTCGCCCCTTTCTCCTGGTCGAATGTGAGTATTTTCCACATTCGCCCACTGTAGTGGTCGAATGTGTCTTCCTGTGTAGCTCCATTCTTAGTTCGTCCAGTTAACTTCTACCTTCGCCCACTTTACAATCACCTTCGCCCACTTCTTCCTACATTCGCCCAAAACACATTTCTAACATATGTTAACTATCCAATCACTAGTCGCAAAACGCATCTACATTATTATTATTTTTCTTTTAAAACAACGACAAACCAACCCAAGTACCGCCCAAGCCCTGTAAATCAGGCGACAAATCCGGGAATCTTCAGCCTTATTAGGGAACCTTCAAAACGCTCCTTGGACCAAATTAATTCATTCTATACAAATCCCAATCACTAACCGACCTGTCCTACGCGTACGCTTGACCAGTTTTCCTCGTCAGCTGCGTGTAACTAAGAGCCAAAATTTACGTGGTTTGACTAAGAAAGTCAACACTACGCGTCCGATTCTTTCTGTATAAATTGGACCTCACATCCAACTATCCAAGTCGATCACCCGTAAACTTGCTTCTGCCTCGCCGGAACCAAACGATCCCGAACAAGCTCCGACACCACCTTCGCCGCATCCTTCCTCCGGCCCTATCATGCAGAACCATCGCTCTACCGTCCAACCTCTCGGCCCTCTCTCTCTTTCCAGAATTCTTTTCTGTCCTTCACAGGTACCTTTCTGTCTTTGGGTTTTGAATATTAGGTGGGATGCATTGTGAATTCTTGGTTGGGTGTGGGTATGTGTTGTTTGTGTGATTTGTAAAGTAATATTATGGAAGATGGGTTTGTTCAAGAGGTATGTGTGTGTGGGGTTATATGGTAAAGGTTTTTTTAATAAACAAAGTGAATATAAAATCCACCCATCAAAGTGAATACAAAATCGATGGGTGTTTTGTTCAGAGAAAATTTTATTTTATTTTATTATTTTCTTTTAACAATAAATTCTTGGTCATGAATTCAATATATTAATTATTCACATCAAGTCATACTATGTAATGTTTTGAACCTATTATATATTTTATCAAGTAACATATTCTACCATCATGTTACATTGATCAACATCTAAATTTAGTCATTGTTTGACATTTTATGGTTCATTCATAAGTGTTTTTTTTTCTTTCTCAAACATCATATATAAATTTATAAATTTTGTCAAAGTTTTTGTTTACCTGATGCCTTGCGCTTTTCAAATACTAAATACTATTTGTAAAACTAATGATTTTCTTTGTATAATACTAAATATTGTTATAGTTTTTTTATATATACTACCAACCACGAGCATACGTTAAGTCATTAGAATAATTGGCCAAAAATTATAAAACCATCACCGGACGCCAACTTATTGTCAAGCTAATAATTTACTAAAACACCACTCCTAATTAGGTACGAGCATAATTTGCTAATTCCCGTTGAATCCTAACAAGCCAAGTATCAACCAAGGTGAGTTTACATAGCCCTTTTTCCATTCACTATTTTGGGGTGAAACATGTTACAACATTCAATTTACAATTCAATCATAAGTGTCTATGTGTTATTCTATGTTGCATTATGTCTTAAACATTACTAGGGTAAGCACATTATTCTAGCATAATCATTAACATTGATCAGCCGACGGTATACAATGATAGATCTATTGGACTGACAATCCCACCCAGATACGTGTACCTCCTACATAGGTAGCGTGGGTGATTGTTATCGAACACATAACATAATCGAGTGAACCATATGTGTATGGGATGGACCACAGTATTCTAGTCACAAGGGTTGATTATGCACTCGATTTACCTGATAGTTTTGTTTTCACATATGGACTAGACTAGCCATGGTACTCGAATTGTACAACATTTTTATTCAATATACAAACCCATGTAATTCTCACCATCATTTTTGTTGACCCAAAATATTTTCAAACTTAACATGTTTCAGGTTATAGCTTGCTTGAAGATTAGAGTTAATGCTCGAAGATGTGTAGCTAGTATTTCTCATTTGATGTACAAATTCTTTTAGAACAATTGTATGTAATTTATTTAAATCAATTATTGAAATTTATTATTTACCATGAGCTACTGAACAATCATCAATACGTGACATCCCGATGTTTCCGCCATCGGTTGGGGTGTTACACTTAGGTCATCAGAACTTTCGTTTGTCTATAAATAGAACAGTGCCTGTACTGTTCTATTTATCACTCCACACATTTTCTTACACAAACAAAGTCTGTGAGTGATCGGGCTGTGGGGGAGAATTGTATACTTGTAGTTAGAATCTGTGATGACTAATGAAAAGTACTTGTTGAAAACAATTGTTCCATTTGTTATGATATAGAGTTTATATTTCCGCCGAACTTTACATTATTAGTATTCATTCATTACTATTTCATTACTTAAACTTCATAACAAATCAAACTCAGATCCTAACAGGAAGAGTGACTGGTCACTGGTTTTTAGGTGAAAGTTGGGTCTTGTGCCGAAGATAGGCCTTGTTGTGGGTTGAACCTCTCAGCATTTGGGAGAGAGGTTATTGGAGAAGTGTGAGTTATGCTTGGTTGTGGTAAAGTTGATGTTTGTGAAAGTGATGGTGGGAGATTATCAAGGTTCAGGAATGGTGGAATTTGTGATTATTGTGTACTAGATTGTGGTGGAGGTTCAGAAGTGGCGAATGTATTGGATGATGGATGGTTTTTAGTGGGTGAAAACTAAGGTTCGGGCATTGGTTCAGTGGTTAAGATCAATGTTCTCCATAGATCTGAACTGCGAAACTGGCGAGTGTAAGACTTTTTTCTTTCTATAAAGTACTCAGCTCTGCCGAGCTGTTTTATCAACCTCTAGATCGAATACTAGTGGAGATGACTTCCCTGAGTGTCTTGTATGATGCATGCAACTGAAGAGTTACCTACACAAAAGAAACAAGAAAAATCAAGCGTAATACAGAACAACAAAGTAAACAAACAGAGAATAAATATTTTTGGATTTTTGTGTTTTTTAACTAAAAAATTGAACACTTTGCGCACGACTCCCCGGCAACGGCGCCAAAATTTGATCGGTGTCGAAGGACCAGTAAAAAATAAGGGTTTTAAATGTTCCAACTACCTTATTAGATAGGGTAAGTCGGGTGTTGAACCATGAGGAGTATCGTGGAAAGTATTATTTTCAACAATTAAATGAAACTAGACGGAAATGTAAAAATCGATTGGTTGGATTGTTGATTAATTTACAAACAATAAAACAACGAAAAGAAAACTGAATTGTAAACAATGAGAGAAATGGTGACCTCTCCAGGATCCCGGTTAATTACTATTGCCAAGGTTTATATAGTTTGCCAATTGATATCACATGGACATGATATGTGGTTAATATGATTGATAAAGAAGGTTGATTAATGACTTGACTGACAGCCGATAACTAGACCGCGACTGTTGACTCGGTTGATTATCACCTAACAATATCTTAATGACTTGTAATATTGAAAGACAAAACTTGCAAGTATTCAATGACCCTCGATAGGAAACCGTGTTGGTTGATGAAATCCAAAACAAACATTTCATTCAATAAACGTTCAACATCAATATTAACGTAAACCATAGCTGAAACCGAAAGTTAAACATTCAAAATCTTAATTCAATTATTCGACAAACATAAACCTTGCAAATATAACTAACCATTCACCCGGAGATGTTCACGGGTGATTTGCC
The DNA here is from genome assembly GCA_032199755.1 of Ambrosia artemisiifolia. NCBI lineage: Eukaryota > Viridiplantae > Streptophyta > Magnoliopsida > Asterales > Asteraceae > Ambrosia > Ambrosia artemisiifolia. The sequence goes on along the minus strand of CM063516.1, from coordinate 4,105,303 downwards.
TTTCATGGTGGTGAAGAACGCGCTTAGGAGATGATTAACACTTGATACCATGATGATTCGGTTGAAGAGATTGGTTGTATGATGTTATTTAGTCTTGATTTTTGATCAAACTCCTGCAATTGATACTCTTTTCTTTGACCAAATACGCCTGAAAAAATCTAGGGTTGAAGTCTTGACTTTTATATCCTTGAACAAACAAACTTTCCAACTTTCCTCATACACCGCCGTACCCTACGGCTGTCCTACCAGTGGTTACGCGACTATATTATGCTCCAAGGCTGATTATCAGCTGCTAATTTCCCTTGTTGCACCCTCTTTGTCCCTTACGGCCAGTTACACAGGCCTTACGGATGGAGCATGAACTTCATTTAATGTTGTTGTTGACTTTTGTTTATTTTTTTCTTTGTTCTTGTTTCATTCACGAGAATGAGAAAATGGTCTCATTTCTCATTTTCAGTTGATGATGATGATGATTATTATTATTATTATTATCATAGTGGTATTATTATTATAAATATTAATTCCATGCTCGCTCTCAAGTGTACGCGACTTGATTGTTTTCCTTCGGCTAACATGCGTTACACAATTCCATCTTAAGTCCATCCATTTTAGCCGCTTAACCTACGATTACAAAATATCGCGTAGTTATCTTGTTCATAACAATATACTCATCCAATTCACCTTAAAACAATACCATTACGCATATTAAGGTTCATGTTTTACCCCATTCATCAAACCCGTACAAGAACAGGTAGCTGTGTTCTCGCTGCTGTTAAACCTAACCCGTGGGAAACAACCAACAAAAATAAGACTATAATGTGATATTACTTAAAAAAACCTGGTACATATAACACATGTTATTTTCATGAGTGCATTAACATGTGTTATTGTCTAGTTTCCATATATAATATACAAGGGAACACATGTTATACTAGTACCTACGGTAACATGTGTTATCCTGCATGTACCCATAAAGTTGTGTATCAGAAGTTCATGCATGTCATTCACAGGTGAAGCATAACAAATATGTTAAAAATGCATAAAAAGTGGTATCAAAACCTGGTAAATGTCGGTGACAACATGTGACACCCGCCAATTTATCAGGTCAAAATCCGTACACTCTCTAGTCAATGTTTAATTTAATATACACATTAAATGCCATTTTATGTGCATAAGTCCTTCGAGAAAGTCTAGCAACGCCCGAACGAGTACAATTTCACCCATATCAACGAGCGTTGGTGACACGAGTTTATACAATTGTAATATGTATTGATAAGTATGTTAATATATATATATATATATGTAGGAAATTGTAACCATGTTTTCACCAATAAAGATTTCTTAATGTGACAACCGTCACCCTCAATTATTAGCAAGTTGTCAATTCTAACCCTTGTATTTCTATCATTTCAAATTTAATAAAATGATGAGTTTTTCCCTCGATCATTATTTATTTATTTTTTTTTAGAAATGTTTGTATTATAACCGAACGAGTATATGGAAACACTTTTTTAAACATAATATATTTTGGCATTTATAAGTTTATTTTTTTTAGTTGATTAAAGCTTAAAAGTTTATAAGTTCTAAAATTTGAAGTTTTGTTTAGTATTATTAAGAAATTATAAGCTTTAGACATAATATATATAAAATCAAAACTTCGGGGGCCTTTCTTGCCAATTATCAAAACTTTAAACTCTATCCAACCCTTTTCCCTCCTTGTTCCCGCCCGGCAGGGTTCCGGCCAGCGGAATTAGAATCCGGCGAGTATTAATTACGCAATTTAATGGTCCTTCATCGATATTATTGTTCCAAGTACGTTTCTCCTCGAATAGCAATCAATTCCAACAATTAATACGTGTTATTAACGCATTATTAAGGGTTTTAATTCGGTTCTATGTTGAAACCATCGAGTGATGATTGCCCAATCAAACGACTCTCTTTCTTGTTTATCTATATCAATTGAACGCATACATATCCTTCTGCACCCCTAAACGTTCAAAACCCACCAGAAACGAAAAGCAATTGTGACCAGAAGCTTACAAATCGCGATCTTTAACCCGGTGCTCCTTTTCTTTTTTTTTTCGGCCTTTACACCACCAAGTAAGTTCAATTCCTTGCTTTAATCTTGTTAATCGGCCCACATAGACCAAAGAAACCCTCTATCACAGATCGGGTATTGAGCCTTAATCGAGTTTATTGAATTTTAGTTGGGGTTAGGGTTCTTGGTTGGATGAATTGGGGAAGATGACACTTTTCATTAATAGTTTAAATATAAATCGAATTTGATTAAATCAATAGAATTCTTCTATGGCCTAGTGGTTAAGACTGATGTGTTTAGGCAAGGAGTCAGGGGTTTGAACCCCATCCCCACCGTTGTTTTTGGATAGTGTTGTTTACAATTTTAGATTTTTATATTATTAATACTATATAATAATATAAAAACACCTAGATCTTGAAATAATTATAGAAAATCCATTTTTACTCCAAAAATTATACAAATTTAGGAGTAACATCTTGACACCATAAATAAAATTATCATATAAGAATTTTCTGGAAAATAAATTATTTTCATAATTTTACTAATTTAACAAGATTTAATCATAAATAATTGATTAAAAATTCATTTTTAATGATTTTAACCTCAAAATTTGTGAAAAATTATTTCTAAACAAAATAAACAGAAATAAAAATTATTGGCCCTGAAAACATTTATTTTTATTAATTTTCCTATTTTTAATCATTTAAACATGAATTAACTCATTAAATTCATTTTAAATTCAAATAAATTGAGAAAAATTATGGAAAAATTATTTTTACTCTTATACATCAGAAACTAACTATTTTTCATAAAAATATCATTTTTGGATCATATCTTGTATTATTAGTTTAATTACCTTTAATTAAATATAATTAACTATTTAATTAAATGTAAACTATTAAAATATATTTTATGGATATCTATCTATAAAATAGAAAATATTCCTATATGTGAAAACATAGTATTATAATTTCTTAGTCACATATTCGACCGTGAATCATAATATATTTTATTTAAAAATTATTATTACATTTGAGTTATAATAAAATTTCATCTTCCCTACATAAGTCTAGCAAACCCTAATGCCTTAAAACCCTAGATGCTTTAGACTTTTAAGACACTTTCCTCATTAGTATGCTTATACGTATAGGTTGAATTCTTCCGAATTCCCAAATTAACCTTGTGACAAGTTTTGTTGGATTGGATACGCTTAGCAAGACTGTGAGTATATCTTTCCCCTTTTTCATGTTTTACTCTTTTGGGGCTATACATGTACACTATTATCAAATATTGTTTTATCATTAAATGGCAATTCTCATGTGTGTTTGCTTTATGTTATTTTGTGTGTCTATGACTGTCAAAATCATTAACCTTGTGGCCTAGCATTTCAATGAATAGTACTATGGTGTATACCCCTTGTGACTCTGTTGAGAGACCTTGGTCATTGTTGTGTGAATCATTATCAACTGTGGGTTAATCATTGGATCATTTATCATTAGGGTTGATTTTGACTGATACAGCTTAATACATAGTTGCAAACAGTATACAACACATGAATTGCGAAATGATTTTTATACTATATGTAACAAATGGATATGCTCACCAATGCATTATATGTGTTGACAAAATTATTTTTGTACATGTTTCAGGTGCAATTTGAACAAGTTTATGGTTTTCCACGCTTAGGTTTTGGACCTAGTGCTTTAAATAAAACTTAGAACTATGTCTATCATGTTTTGGAACTTTTGAGACATTATGTAATTTGCTTTTGAATTGAATGAATCATGTTTGATATATTTACATTTTAGTCCATGTGCTTTTGAACAATCGTCACTACGTGGCACCTCGATGATTCCGCCATCGGTTGGGGTGTTACAGATTGGTATCAGAGCCATGGTTATAGGGAATTAGGTTATTAGAATGCCTTTTAGCCTAGTCTATAACTAAGCTTACTTTCACGAGTCCTCTCGTGTATATTTCTCTTATTTCTTATATTTTCTTTCAAGATATTTTCGCTGTGATTCTTTCTCGTTATTCTTTCGATATTTTGTTTGGAGAAGAAGGTACTCGTATTTCAAAAACGAAACGATATCACCAAGTTAGGAGTGACATCCATACCTTGGTGATTAGTTTCACTACTCTATATGTTATTTATCTTAGGAATATATCTTTGAGATAGGAGTGACATCAACACCTCAAAGAGTATTTCCTTCAAAAAGAAACTTAACCACTAAGCTGGGAGTGATATCCTTAACTTAGTGATTGGTTTCATTCCTCAATTGTTTCAATTTTGAAATACTTCTTTGAGTTAGGAGTGAAATCCACATCTTAAGGATCTATTTCTACATCTCGTTTTAAAGTCTCGCTAAAAGTTTTGAAATTTACCAGTGACGGGGTACGTGCAATCGGGAAGGATGACCATTTACTCATAGGTCTAAGTACACTCCCCACAAGTCACTAATAATATTTCAATTTCTTTGGCTAGTCATCAGTTTCATTAGAAATATTTTCTGTATCACATTTCATTATTGGTATATTTTTCATCTGCTGTTTGAACTCTTATCATAATTTTCTATAATGAAGTTATTATCTCTTTTGAGTTTTTCCCTATTAATAGTTATCGCTATTAGTGCATTTTTTTTTTGTTTTCTGTTATTAATTCTTATGTTTAACATTTTGATTAAGTTCCATCACCTGTTGTTTTATATACTCTTTGATCGTTCGCTTTTCATCATCATTACTAAAACTTCTATGCACTATTTTATCGCATTAAAACTTACACTATTTCCTTTATGTTTCGTGGTTTTCATAAAGCATTATTTCTATTGTCCAAAAAAAAAACATTTTCCTATGGCATAAATTTTTAAGTTTATTGTTTAACTATTGATCACATCTTGATTCTTAAACGTTGCACAGTTAAACACGAATGTGGTTTCAAACTTATTTACTCATCTTGTTATTATCATCATGTTTACAAATTTACTCGATCGATGTCACAGTATATCTCTAAAATATTCCCTTATGTCCCTACAGTATACACAACATCATAAATGCCTATTTATCCAACACACATCAGTACACTACTCTCTAAAGCGATTACCTTAGCAACTGATCATATGTTGCCATCTCATAAAAAAAATACAAAACCCAATTACCCAGCTTTAGAGAAACTTATTCATCAGATTAGCACATTTTATACACACCTTGTGTCTTGAAACATTTAGCGTGCTATGAGTCCAACTTTTACAAACAAACGATTTTTCAACATATAACTTTTGTAACATTTTGACAATTCAAGGTTTTAAGTTTAATCAAAATGGGTAACACTCAGATTTTCCCAAACATTTAATAAATATGGAAGTTTTTTTTTCAACTTTAATGGGATTTTAACTTGTAAACAGAAGGAATGTTTTTAATACAGTAAAGTTTTACTTCTCAAAATTCGTCAAGGCATTCGGAACCATATGCAATCTTCTAACCGTCTTACCCATACCTTTCAATCATTATCAAGGAGAGTCAACTCAAACCTTATCAATTCCTTTACTGTGACTCGATCTTCTTTTCAAAGCTTGAAATCTGTTTTCAGAAATGTTATGTAATTATAAGCTTTTTGTGTCATACACGTTGGTTTTTATCATTCACGCAAATTTTTAAATCTTGGTCTTTTGAAACACATTTGATTTATACGATTTCCTCATGCATCTTATAAACTTGTTTCACATATTTACAAGTCAAATGTAAACCTTCTTGTTTTCATATAACGAATCCAATATATGATTCGGAAAAAAAAAATTTCAACTAATAACATGTCTTATAACACTTTTCAAACTAGACTTCTCGTAAACACATGAAAATGTGTACCTACAAAATCTTTTCAAGTGAATCTATTTTGAATCTAAAACATTCTTCGATTTCTAAAAAGTTTATTCTCATATTTTACTACTATTCTTTCAACTATATCATAAAGTTCGAGTAAACTACGTTTTTATAAACGAAATTTTATCTTTTAACACTTGCACTCTCGTAGACGCAAAACTTTTAGTCTAATAAAATATTGGACATATCCTCATCGGAATGTTGCTAAATGTCTTTTATCGTGTAGTACATATATGCAAAACTACTAAATTTAAACCCTTATGCCAGTTGACTATATGTCTGTTCTGTGCACTTTCATTTGCAGTAAATTTCATTATTTTATTCTTACATTATTTTATTATGTTCGCGCATTATCCTCGCATTATTCCTTTATTGGTTGTTATTCATACACGTTATTTGAGGTTATTCTCACACCATTTATTAGCAGTTATTCTTATATCACTGATTTTGAGCATTATTCAACTCGTTTACTCTCATTTTGCGCAATTGTGCGATTTACTCGATTTATATTCAAATCGAAATTTTATGCTATACTTATTTACTTATAGGAACGTGTATTTTGTACGCATACTTTCTTATGTGAGCAAGACCCTGTTAGACTTTTCATAAATTGGAACGGTTATTTGTGCGAGTGAACCCGAAAGGGGAAGGACCGCTAACCGTGCGTGATACTTACACTTTATTCTCATTACGGTTATTCGGGTGAACCCGAAAGGGGAAGGACCTTAAACCGCATCTTATACTTGAGCAATATCTATTATTTAACACATTTTGGTTGCACGCATTTGTTTCTATTATTACTTAGGATAGGGATATGGAAAAGCATAACACCCTGGTGTAAGGTAAATCGATGATTACGGTCCGGAACGCAATCATGGGTTTACAGGTACATAAGGGTGGTGTGTAATCCTATTTAGGTTGTTGGTAGACAATCAGTACGAGTCCAAAGTATCGGGAGTGTGGTGGGTCAGCTGCGGTACACCCTATATATAAGCATAAACGGTACTGCGGGAACGGACTAGGAGTCTAACCAAGAACCTACCCATTACTTTATAGTTATCTCTTCATTGGATCATTGACTAGTAACTAGCATTGTTGATAAGAACGTTTTTACACGAGCTTCAATAAGTTTTGTTGGAGCCTTCCTTGTTGACCACCTCTACAGAAAACCTTAAACTTTGTATACTCTTACACTCTCCGTTAGTCGAAATCCTGTTGTATGTCCCTAATAACGTTCGGTCAGAAATCTTTTCTAAAGTAGGGGAGACTGCTGCATCAGTGCCTCTGCCCTCACCCGTTACACATTCCCAAAACTTTTTGTTATTTAAACTCTCAACTTCCTAATCTCGAGTCAACTGTCAAACATTTTGAAACTTTTATCTTGAATATTAGATAACTATTTAAAATTTTTCCAACCCATGACTTATAAAAATTTTAAAAGCCTACTTGAGTTTTACAACGTCTTTTGTACCATAGTAACCTCCACTTGAAAGAATTTCGAGACGAAATTTTCTAAAGTAGGGGAGACTGTGACAACCGTCACCCTCAATTATTAGCAAGTTGTCAATTCTAACCCTTGTATTTCTATCATTTCAAATTTAATAAAATGATGAGTTTTTCCCTCGATCATTATTTATTTATTTTTTTTATTTTTTTTAGAAATGTTTGTATTATAACCGAACGAGTATATGGAAACACTTTTTTAAACATAATATATTTTGGCATTTATAAGTTTATTTTTTTAGTTGATTAAAGCTTAAAAGTTTATAAGTTCTAAACTTTGATGTTTTGTTTAGTATTATTAAGAAATTATAAGCTTTAGACATAATATATATAAAATCAAAACTTCGGGGGCCTTTCTTGCCAATTATCAAAACTTTAAACTCTATCCAACCCTTTTCCCTCCTTGTTCCCGTCCGGCAGGATTCCGGCCACCGGAATTAGAATCCGGCGAGTATTAATTACGCAATTTAATGGTCCTTGATCGATATTATTGTTCCAAGTACGTTTCTCCTTCGAATAGCAATCAATTCCAACAATTAATACGTGTTATTAACGCATTATTAAGGGTTTTAATTCGGTTCTATGTTGAAACCGTCAGTGATGATTGCCCAATCAAACGACTCTCTTTCTTGTTTATCTATATCAATTGAATGCATACATATCCTTCTGCACCCCTAAACGTTCAAAACCCACCAGAAACAAAAAGCAATTGTGACCAGAAGCTTACAAATCGCGATCTTTAACCCGGTGCTCCTTTTCTTTTTTTTTTCGGCCGTTAAACCACCAAGTAAATTCAATTCCTTGCTTTAATCTTGTTAATCGGCCCACATAGACCAAAGAAACCCTCTATCACAGATCGGGTATTGAGCCTTAATCGAGTTTATTGAATTTCAGTTGGGGTTAGGGTTCTTGGTTGGATAAATTGGGGAAGATGACACTTTTCATTAATAGTTTAAATATAAATCGAATTTGATTAAATCAATAGAATTCTTCTATATTATATAATAATATAAAAACACCTAGATCTTGAAATAATTATAGAAAATCCATTTTTATTCCAAAAATTATAAAAATTTAGGAGTAACATCTTGACACCATAAATAAAATTATCATATAAGAATTTTCTAGAAAATAAATTATTTTCATAATTTTACTAATTTAACTAGTTTTAATCATAAATAAATGATTAAAAATTCATTTTTAATGATTTTAACCTCAAAATTTGTGGAAAATTATTTCTAAACAAAATAAATAGAAATAAAAATTATTGGCCCTGAAAAAATTTATTTTTATTAATTTTCCTATTTTTAATCATTTAAACATGAATTAACCCATTAAATTCATTTTAAATTCAAATAAATTGAGAAAAATTATGGAAAAATTATTTTTACTCTTATACATCAGAAACTAACTATTTTTCATAAAAATATCATTTTTGGATCATATCTTGTATTGTTAGTTTAATTACATTTAATTAAATATAATTAACTATTTAATTAAATGTAAACTATTAAAATATATTTTATGGATATCTATCTATAAAATAGAAAATATTCCTATATGTGAAAACATAGTATTATTATTTCTTAGTCACATATTCGACCGTGAATCATAATATATTTTATTTAAAAATTATTATTACATTCGAGTTATAATAAAATTTCATCTTCCCTACATAAGTCTAGCAAACCCTAATGCCTTAAAACCCTAGATGCTTTAGACTTTTAAGACACTTTCCTCATTAGTATGCTTATACGTATAGGTTGAATTCTTCGGAATTCCCAAATTAACCTTGTGACAAGTTTTGTTGGATTGGATACGCTTAGCAAGACTGTGAGTATATCTTTCCCCTTTTTCATGTTTTACTCTTTTGGGGATATACATGTACACTATTATCAAATATTGTTTTATCTTTAAATGGCAATTCTCATGTGTGTTTGCTTTATGTTATTTTGTGTGTCTATGACTGTCAAAATCAATAACCTTGTGGCCTAGCATTTCAATGAATAGTACTATGGTGTATACCCCTTGTGACTCTGTTGAGAGACCTTGGTCATTGTTGTGTGAATCATTATCAACTGTGGGTTAATCATTGGATCATTTATCATTAGGGTTGATTTTGACTGATACAGCTTAATACATAGTTGCAAACAGTATACAACACATGAATTGCGAAATGATTTTTATACTATATGTAACAAATGGATATGCTCACCAATGCATTATATGTGTTGACAAAATTATTTTTGTACATGTTTCAGGTGCAATTTGAACAAGTTTTTGGTTTTCCACGCTTAGGTTTTGGACCTAGTGCTTTAAATAAAACTTAGAACTATGTCTATCATGTTTTGGAACTTTTGAGACATTATGTAATTTGCTTTTGAATTGAATGAATCATGTTTGATATATTTACATTTTAGTCCATGTGCTTTTGAACAATCGTCACTACGTGGCACCTCGATGATTCCGCCATCGGTTGGGGTGTTACACTTAACTTATATACATCTATACTATATTAATAAGTATATAGGAAGCGCAAGTTTGGTCTTTTTACATGGTACAATACTTTAAAGCTTTATGTACAAGTATATAATACACAAAAACGTTAAAACTTCTTCTTGAAATGGTGAATCATATTTGGCTCCAACTTTTTATAACTTTTGAAATTTGAATTTCTACCAAACATTTCAAAGTTCTCACACATCCGCTCTTCAAAAGTACATTTCAAAATTAAAACATTAGAGCTCTCCCTCTCTCAAAAACCCTACCCATTTCACTTCATTCCTTCCTACATCATTCCTTATTTTACCAGATCTTTAAGTCGAAGTACCAAATCTAACGTGTTGGTATGGTGGCCGTTCGTAGCAACTCCTGCAACAAATGGTGGTAGTTGGTGTCCAAACACAGTTCATCGACTTCAGTTAGGGTTCTGACAACCCCTGTTCATTGTTTTCCTCCATAAACAAAGGTAAGGGTTGGTTGATTCTCATATATTTAATTGTTTGTTGTGTTTAGATTTATGACATTTGAAACTTGCTTCGTTAAATCAGATTCAACCGACTCAAAACTATTTTTTCCAGCGACTTGAGACAACCCAAAATGCAGTGTTCCATCTTTCAGATCTGCAAGCGATAACTCTGGTTCAGGTAGATTAGGGTTTCAGACTCCATGGTGTTGCAGGTCCTCATTATTACCAGGTCTGTTGGCCTATTGAACGATGAGTACATTGAGCAATTGCAGACCAATTTCTTTGGTATGTTTTGCTTTCACATATGTATTCTTCATAGTTTTTTTATTCACTTGACTTATTTTATCGGTTTCATTTTAATAGGTTTATGTCAGAAGTCGTCTGATGAGGACACCAACTTGATTTAAATGGTTAACAATTTTTTAGCTTTTCTTTCTTTTTTTTTTGCTGAATTTGTGATATATGTGCACGCGGCTATATTTGTAGTTATGTAGGTTTACTTTTGATTGTGTTCTATTTTTGTTTCTGCTTCTGTACTGAAACCTTTTGACAATATTTGTGAGAATCAATTGCACGTTAAGATAGATATAAGTTAATTTTCAATAAATATACGTTAATTTATTCATGGTATACACGAATCTGGATTTTTTCCTGTCTAACATACTGTTACAACTGTGTATTTGCAGCTAGATTTTGGAAGAACTGTCAAAGTTCTTCCCTTAAACCGGTGCTGAGACCTGTGGAAATTACCTCTTATCGATCTTCACTTTGATTCCTCTTCTTGTATTACTAGCCGTTCATTCAATTTTAACATGTATGATCTTTGATAATCATTTTCATATCTCGATTTCAGAATTTTAATGCTGTCTTTGGCCGAATCTTTTTCATCATTTGAAAAATTAGGGGTTGATTTCAATTGCGCGTTAAGTTTTCAACTCTTGTTTGTATGGATTTTGTTTCATTTGTTTTCTTTAAGAATTTAGGGAATTGATTTATGAGTTTGTTTATTAGATGATCTAGACCAATTGGACATTTGTCTACTGCTGCCCTGGGTTTTAAAAAGTGCGCCTAGGCGCAAGGCACAGCTTAGGGCGCCTCAGGGCTTTGTGCCTACCCAATTTCCCAAAGGCGCACGCCTCAGACGCTTTTTTGCCAAAATTTCAGTTGCTGCACGCGCCTCACGTACACCATGTATTTTTATGCATAAAAATGTTGTACCTTGGTGTTTTTGGCTTGTACATATAGCTAAAATCATATAAAAACCTTATTTATAGCTATCTTTTAGGTCAATGAAGCTAAAAACTCATGGGATATATAAAAAATTATATAATTAGTGTGCGCTTCGGGTACGAAAATCCCCAACTTTTTGCGCTTTACGCTTCGCGCGATACGCTTAGACTTTGTCGCTTTTGTGCGAGGCGCGCTTTTATAAACCAAGCTGCTGCCTATACATCACATATATTCGTTTTCAAGAATCAACTAAAATATTAGTATAAATGGTAATCAAAAGTGTAACTGAAACCGTGTATATTGTGATAGGCAAGAATATGAGATACATGGTGTGTTCTTGTTTTTATTAATAGTTTAACCATTTGTCTTTTAGGATATGAAATAAAAGTTTGTAATTCACTGTTCTTCCTATATACAAGCTCTGTAGAGTTTGAAAAGTCTAAGAGGCTTAATGTAACGTTGTTAGTCTATACTATTGGGTTGTTTGTGGTATAATTATATCTTTTCTTTGGTTGCAGCGATGAAGGAAAGTTGATGGCATACGAAGTCGGGTCTTGTCTGGTTGCCATAGGCACCGTGCATACTCATGACACAAAGGCCTCACATCTATACACGAACTCCGGTGTAAGACCCTAACCCGTAATCACGCGATCAACGCCCAAATCATACGGGTTTGGACTTTACTTAAACCACTCCCGATTAAAACTTTGAAATTTGTTATAAGTCAACCCATTAAGATCAAATACATGTTTGATTCACACAAATTTTTACATTTTAATAGTTAAAAACATATTTTAAGATGTTGCGTTTTAACGGGATTTCCTTATATTCTAGTGCGGAAGCTTGAATGAGTGATCGGGTGTGTTCGGCTCGTATCGCGACTTGATCCTTGCTCCGGGACTTCCATCACATGTTTACCTAGCACCATTACACATAGAATGGTTAGTGAGTGGTCAAATGAAACATTTAAACAAGTACGATAGTCATTACACGTCAAAACGGAACGAACCAGGCCAAACGGCCCTTTATCAGGAGAACAAACTACTGCAACTTATGCGCAGCAGCTGTTCGGATCGCTTTTACCCCTTCTAACACCCAAAATCTGACTTCGACTTTCAAATGAGAGTTGTTCTACGCTCCGAGAGCTTTCCAGGAATATAAAGAACACCTCCTAAAGATTTTTCTACGATTTTATATGAAATTTTAAAGATCATGCTGACATGCAGGTCTCTGTGCGCGGCCGGTCGGTCTAAGTGCGCGGCCGCGCACAGCTTCTGATCATTTTTTGGTGATTTTTAAGCATGGGAATCATGTCGCAACCGCATTTGATGATTCCCGAAGCCTACGTATTGACTTGCCGACTAAATACACCTTTGTTTGACTGAAATTATAGTCCGGTTCATGATGCTATGACCCGGTTCAAAGTTTTAAGTGTTTATGTTGATTTTTACCCATATCGACCCGTTAGGGCCTTGAATCAAACCATGCACTTTTTGACCACACCAAATGCCTACCGATTAAGAAAAGCGTTTATCCGATTTGTCTCATTATGATTTAGTTTCTTAAATTCAACCTTTAGAAACCTTTTAAATTCCCAAAATGCCCTTCATGGTCAAATATTTCAATTTAGCCATTCGTGGTGAAACTTCTTGTTCCAATTCCAATGTTTTTGACTCATTGACTTGTTTAAAAACCTCTAAGTCCTTCCGGGCTTAGATTTTCATCCTTTCTAAAGTTTTCACTTGTTTAGTAGATTCTAAGCGCATTAGCGCGCATTAGACATAGTTACAGAAATAACTTACTTGATTTGCACCCACACTTCATGTGGGTAATTTTAGTACCCTTATTGCTTCGCCCGAAGGCGTTTATCTAACTACCACTTACCGGGTGGCGTTGATCCATACTTGCATCCTCATTGTTTACTTGGGCATCATGTGCCCAATTTCCAAGTGTTTTCCTGCGCCCTTTCTAGATTAACCACATTAGTCCCTCAAGACTCAATTGTGATGCATTTCCCATTGACCCGTTATTCCCAAGGTATTTAAGGCTTAGATTATTGACTTTGATTGTCGGGTTTGAATGGTGAGAAATCACCATTTGACCCATTAAGTCCCATGGTTCATAACCTTATGACATTCCAACTTTTAATTAGGGGGAAGTGGCAATCCCACTTAACCCATTTACCCAAATTGCATAGCTTTCTTATTCAAGTGATTTTATTATCAAAACTTGAGTTTAGACTTACCACATAGCTTTATTTATTGACCCAATTGATGATTTCCATCCTATGATCAACACTCTTGATTCGTTTATTACCATAAATCTTGTTTTGACATGGATTCGCATAAACCGTTCGTTTAATAGGTTTCACCCCCTCGGGTCCTACCCTTATCCCTTATCAAGGTTTAGATCATTACATCAATACAATAGTTATATTTGTGATCTAGTGAATGTAAGTATTACTTACTTCACATCCATTCTTGTTTCCATAAGTATTCGCCTTGCATCCGTTTGACCCGTTTGCTCCCTCTTTGTTGTACCTAACTTGGGGATGAGTCAAACTTGTCTATTAGAATACATAATATGGAATTTTGTTCACTATCCATAACATCATGTATTCATTATCATTACTAGCTAAATACATAGCCATTTTCTTACATGTCTAGTTGAGATTAACTCACCTAGGTATTTCATCAAACATTTGGTGTGCATCCACCAATATACATAGTTTACAACATTTTAAGTTTAACCAAAATATAGCCATGTATCTAATTATTATCATAACAAGATATTTAGGCATTTCAACTAAATTTGATCATTATAACAACTCCTAAGAGTCACCAAAACTACTAACCATGTGTGGTTTCAACCTAGAGGTTAAAACCCCAATTTCATAAGTTAACATATTCATATGAACATAATCAAACAAACATATTAAATGTGATTTGTAACCAAATTATACATGTTTAAGGCTCCCCAAGGCTAGGGCAACCTATATTAACCATCAATTCCACATTTTATAAAACCCTAGAACCATCATCTTCAATATACCATGGATTTGGATGATTTAAAAAGGATCTAGAGTTACCTTATGATGCTTAGAACACTAAATGATCATGAATTCGATCATGCATTTAGAAAAGCCATCGATTTTGGCATGAATTGGGGTTGAATTGGTGGAGGTTCATGTGTGTGTGTTTTTGATGGTGTGAAGAACAATTTTGAGTGTGTGTTATCACACATTTTCATTCTTAACCCCCATTTTGTTCCAACTTTGCCTAGTTGTCAAGTTCGGCCCCTCCGGTTTAGTACAAGTAAGTAATCTTTACTAATTAAGTTAGTTCTCACAATATTCCCACGTGTGTTTGCAATTTACGGGACTTGTCAACGTCTCGTTTTGTTATCCGCATGATATTCCTTTTTGATAATGGGCTCAATATTGTATATATATTGATCCCACCTATTAGCGTAATTAAACGAAACGGGTTTTCAGGGTGTTACATAAACATAATATTATTAACTAGGTTATTTCCATATTAGAATGTAACCCATCTTCTATTCTCTAAGTCTCGTGTTATATTTTGCTAATCACGCCTAATGGCGTGGTTAGGTGAACGAATGGTTTTGGGGTGTTACATCCGGTTTTTACACAATCATCTTGCAGCAGAGCCGTCAAGATGTTGTAAAATATAGAGGTAACTTCTGTTTGAAAATAGGTCCCACCTAGGTAAAGAAACAATTCTTATAAGAATTGTACAATTATTATTACAAAAATTTAAATATTTGTGTAAGCCTATGTAATAATTTTTATAGTGCCGTGCAGACACATTGGTGGTAAAAATAGGTGATTGTAGGTTGATGGTGATTCTAGATTTCAATAGAATTGTTGATTTTTAGCTTTTGTATGATTTAACAGAATATGATAAATTCCTTTTTTTGGCTTTCTTGGTGCAGGGCGTAAGCGAAAAGTGTAATATGTTTACATGAACTAAGTGGTTTATTTTTCATGTATTATCGGTTGCGCAGAGAAACTTGCACCAGCTTTATCTAGATCAAACAAAAACTTGCTTAAGAACACTGTTCAAGACAAAAGGTATATTATTAGAGTAATTAAGCATCTTTACCACTACGTGAGAATGGAATTTGCTAACAGTTTTATATTTCTTACTGTAATATAACATGGAATTTGTGTTTGAAATTACATTCTGGGAAGGCAAGGCTTCCGAATTTCAAAAAGAAAATGTAGCTGGGTAGGTACTTGCTGTTATGTCAACAATGGGTACGACGTATAAAGGTAAGTATCATATTCTTTAGTTACTTTAATATGAATCTGTATTTACAGAAAAAAATGTTACATCCTGATTATAGCTGGCCATGTAGAACCTGGACATTTATCTAAGGACACAACAGAACTAGCCTTTGTTCGACCTTATGTATTACTTATGCAAGTTAATACACTATGGCCACTAAACTTGGGCAAAATTAATCAAAGACATCACCTTTGTACTCTTTTTTTAGTTTTTTTTTATAACAATTTTTTTTTAGTTTCGTTTTTTTTTAATTTAGAATTAGCAGTCACTTAACACCATGGCTCACTTTTGGAATGTAACATTGTTTAAATTACATCTTCCTTAATCTAAACATATAATAGCAAAATCTTTTTTTTTCTGCTTTCAAATGCTTGGGCTTTGGATACCTTATGCTTGACACTATGTTTGAAATTTCCATCTATTTATCTAAAACTGTATCAAATACTACAGATAGTTATTGATTAATTTATACAATTAGGAAACATTTTTTCATTTTGTATACA
Organism: Ambrosia artemisiifolia; assembly: GCA_032199755.1. Classification (NCBI taxonomy): domain Eukaryota; kingdom Viridiplantae; phylum Streptophyta; class Magnoliopsida; order Asterales; family Asteraceae; genus Ambrosia; species Ambrosia artemisiifolia. Next base: position 4,088,875 of record CM063516.1, on the reverse strand, counting down.
ACCAGACAATACTAAAACTACACTTTCAAGCATAGAGCGTAGTTAGTACCAATATCATAAACATCAACTTGATAAGGAAATAAATAAATAAATTGAATTGAGTTTTCAAGGTACAAATGGAGTATACAAAATATTTCTATTGAAAATTATTATTATTTATGACTGTATTTTTCAATTTGCAAGTAAGCAGCTTCTAGAGGTTTAATTAGTTGCGAGTCACTAGCTTTGTTTGGTGTTTAATTCTTTGTATTTTACTTTTGGCTTAGTTTTATGTTTATGACTGGATAGAATTTTTAATTCTAAGTAGGGGTGAGCAAAAACATGAATTAACCAAACCATAACTTAATCGGAAAAACCGAACTTTTAGACTTGGATAATGCACAATTTTATTGTTTTGAGCTACTTTTAGCTAGGCCAAATTTCATGGTTAACCGACCCATAACAACCCGCTATAACCTCATAACCAATTAACCAAAACCGCTATAACCGATTGGTTATGGATATCCATTAACCAAAATCTCAGTTATGGTTATAGTTTTAGACAAATACTAACCCATGCACACCCCTTGTTTTAAATACTACGTTTATTAATGATATTTTCTAATTTGCGTGTTCATCACTATTTAACTGGGATCTTTAAAGCTTATAGCATCTATAGATTACACTAATGCTACGAATAATCAAACTAATAGGCGTATTATACAATCCATCATGACAAAATTTATAAACAAATACAAAACGAGTACCGCGTTGTAAATTGTTGTAGCCGCCGCATCGTGCCGGTTTCTTACTATTATATATATATATGCGATATATATATATATATATATATATATACATATGAGTGTACATAGTATGTGTAAATTACTAATAATAATAACATGGATGGGCACATTTAAATTGTGTCATATGTATGTACATTTTGTCCCATCTTTAATGAACCATCCCATCCTATCTTATCTTTGTGTCTAACTATAAATAGTTAAACCACTAATCAACATCTGGATTCATGAAGTGTGTTACCCAAAGTGTCCACTCTTGAAACACCTCCTCATCGCCGCCCTCCCTTCTTCCTTTTCTTTTTCATTTTTGGCCCATGGCCACCCAACAAATCACTATCATCACCTATTGTCCCTTAATCTAATGACAATCTAGGATTACTCACCTAAAAAGGATCCATCACATCTAAATCCAAGTCACCTTAGAACATAATTAGGATATAAAGGAATGAATTATCACCAAATTAGCAAGATTCTCTTAATCACCAAGATTTCTACTAGATCATTTACCCAAAATGGCATCCTCCTTCTCTTTCCCTCACCCCATACGACCACCATACCCCTCCTTCTCCTCTTTTTCTTTTTTTTTCCGGTCATGGAGCCTCTCACCATGGTCTTTGTCACCACTTGATGAACTCACTAACCCATGACAAGTCTAATCTAGATGTTTAGTCAACTAAACATAGAGAATCCAAACATCATGATGATTAGTAATAAAAATGGCACGATTACTTTAGTCACTAGGATCAATGGAAGATTTCCTACCCTAAACACCATTTTCCTTTCCCTTGTTTCCTTGCAAGGCGTCGCCACCCCCTACCATTCCTTAATCCCATGCAAATCCAACTTTAAAGATATTATGAGTAATCAAATCACTAGCCCACATCAATCTTAATCTCATGGATTATCCCACACTAATCACCACCTAAGATCCCTTAAGTTAGATGTGATGCTTCATTAAAATAGATAGATATCTTAAACATCACTAATCCATTTTAGATACTTGCCCAAACTAACCTATTTGATTCCCTTTGGGAACCACCAATCGTCGACCACCACCCTTACCCCCATAATATCCTATTTTGCTTCTAAATCACAACATAATCTCATGTTATGTCTTTCACTTTGACAAGAATGGATGTTATGTCACATTAGATGTGATTAGGATCCAAGCTAAGACTAAACACAATCAAGGAAAGGTTCCTTGAACACTTAGATTTATAATAGTTGACCTTCTGAAAATAAACTTCTCTTCCTTTCCCTTGGCTCTATAAATATCGAACACCACCACCATTCTCCCACTATCACCATTCAAACTCACTAAGACACAAGAACTCTCCCAACACCCTCTAAAACATTCGGTCCACAACCACCACACATCACCACCCCCTTTTGAGCCACAAACAACCGATCCAAGACCAAAGAACCCGCCCCCAAGGTGTTCTAATACGCCTTGTATCTTACTAGAGTAGTGGACCATCTTGCACGCACGCCATTCCTTCCTTTTTGGCCAAGAGGTATAAAACCAAACAATTCTTTTATTATACACATTATGTAACAAAGTTCACCCTTTTAAAAATACACATCAACTTATATAAAACTAAAGCTTTAAAGAAAGATCTTGGAAAAATATTAGTGATTGTATATGTGCGTATGTATTATGTATGTATGTGTGTACTTTGTATACATGTGTGTGTGTATGTTAGAATATGTGTGTATGTCCGAATGTGTGTGTGTATGTATTCGAATGTGTGTGTGTTTTTCTTTCCATATATGTATGCATGTGTATTGTATAGTGAAGTGTGTATGTGTTTTGATTTATAGGCATATGTATGAGTGTATGATGTGTACGTGTAGGTATATGTCTATGTACATAAATTTGTTTCAACACTTCATTAATTTGAACTAAAAATCTTATATTTGGCCTTCCCGATAAACATAAAAATTTTTCATTGTTGTAAAGGTCGATGGGGAAAAGAAGACTCCCCATCACCAAAATTTGAGCGAAAATAGAAAAAAATAAATTTTTTTGTCTTTTTTTCTTTCTTATTTTTTATTTATTTATTTTTTAGAATTCAGAAAACAGAAGAATTCTTTTATAAATATAAAATGAAGGGTCTATTTCATATTGATTAGAAAATTTGAGTCTATATATTTTCAAATCATCAATATGGACTATAGAAAAGAAATCTATTTTTAATATAAATAAAAATATTAATCTAAACGAAAACACAATTCTCGCCCCCTAATAAATATAATTATGAATATAATTGTAGTTATTCACTAAACAAAAAACTTAATTCTTTTAGATAAATTGAAATTAGTCTATAATTTAACTCATAGTCCTTTTTATTTAGCTTCCTTCCTGAAAAAAAAATCATTTGTACTCATAACTCAAGTTCAATAATTCTCAAATATCTTAAAGAATATTTTGAATCAGAAGAGAGATTTCAAGAAATGGCAGATTTATTCACTCTATCAATAACCGAGCCGGATCTGGTGTATCATAAGATATTTGCCTTTTCTATTGATTCCTATGGATTGGATCCAAAACAATTCTTGAATGGGGTATTCAACTCCAGGTATGAATGGAAAACGACATCTTTATTGGTTTTATTTCCTATTTTTTATGAAGAGAATGAATCTTTTTATCGAAGGATCAGAAAAAAAAAAAGGGTCCGGATCTCCTGCGGGAATGATTTGGAAGAGCCAAAACCAAAAATAGTGGTATTTTCTAGCAACAACATAATGGAGGCAGTCAATCAATATAGATTGATCCGAAATCTGATTCAAATCCAACATAGCACCCATAGGTACATAAGAAATGTATTGAATCGATTCTTTTTAATGAATAGATCCGATCGCAACTTCGAATATGGAATTCAAAGGGATCAAATAAGAAAGGATACTCTGAATCATAGAACTCTAATGAAATATAC